>VZRS01001086.1:0-114339 GCA_013398055.1 Ifrita kowaldi
AGAAAAGGAGGCTCAGGGGAGCCATTATCATCCCCTAGAACTACCTGAAAGCAGGTTTTGGCAAGGTGGAGGTCAATCTCTTGTTCCAGGCAACCAGTGACAGGACAAGATGGCCTCAAGCTGAGCTAAGGGAGGTTCAGGTCGGACATCAGAAACAACTTTTTCACTGAAAGGATGGTTAAGCACTGGAGCAGGCTGCCCAGGGAGGTGGTGGAGTCACCATCCCTGGAGGCATTCAAGAAATGACTGGACGTGGCACTTACTGCTATGGTTTAGTTGCTGTGGTGGTGTTTGGTTGAAGGTTGGACTTGATGATCTTGGAGATCTTTTCCAACCTAAATGATTCTATGATTCTGTGAAAATGACAGTTTTAAAAGTTTGTCCTCAAGGAAGGTTTTGATCTCTTGCCCAAAAGCAAAACGAAACCATAAAACATGAATCTTAGAGTGAGATTCATGTTCTGCTGATTCTCCATGGGACAAAGTACTTTCTTAGGAGCAGAAAAATGTAAAGTAATGAGAAGTTTATTTGGGGAGACAAAATTACAAATATACAGCTATTCTAAAGCTGTGATTTGTTGTGAAATGTTTTACTTGAGCACTGTAATATACGAAAAGTAAGTTTTCAATTTCTTTATATCTCAGAGGAAATAATAGTACAAGAACAAACAGGAAATTACCAAGTCTAGCTTAGGAGAAATATATTATGGTTACCATAATTCATAAACAGGAGCAATTCTATCCAAGATGCTCTCCCTGATCACCCATATAATTTTTCAGGACATTAATTGTATGGGGCAAGTACACTCACGAAGCTAGTCAGGGAAAAAGCAGTATTTTAATGTAGTTTAACATGTTAATATAGGATGAATGAAACTACTACTTCTTTCTCATTTTTATCTCCCAACTGAGGATATTTACATATTTACAGTAGGATTTTTGCAGTTTCATCGTCTTATTTCCCATGAAAGAAGAGCAGGCACTTTCTTTATTTTCATTACAGCATCAAACCC
This sequence comes from Ifrita kowaldi, assembly GCA_013398055.1. Taxonomy (NCBI): domain Eukaryota; kingdom Metazoa; phylum Chordata; class Aves; order Passeriformes; family Cinclosomatidae; genus Ifrita; species Ifrita kowaldi. Next base: position 1,013 of record VZRS01001086.1, read on the forward strand.
CCAGAGAACCAATGGAGAGCACAAATGCTGCTCACAGGGCCTTCTGCTCAGACTGGCAGGGCTGTGTGACTGCTGTGGAAGGGCTCTGTGACAGCTGAGGTAATGCCTCTGCAGCCTGCAAGAGTTAGAAAAGGCTGCCATGGACCACCAAGTTCCCACCTGGTCTTGTGTGTTATAGAGAAGGAGGTTCACTGGAGCACTGTTTTTAAACAGATATAAAAAGCCTTGGTTTTCTAGTATCTGTAGCATTAGGGAACACAACCAAATTCTGTGTGCTGTGAGCAGTAGAGGAACAATAAAACACAAAAATATAATAAAAATACTTTNTTTTACGTTAGAAAATAGTAATTCTCAAAAAAAATCAGTTATTCTTAAATATTATAAGAATTCTGAGGCCATTTCTCTGACTTAAGAAACCTTAGCACCTAGCTAAACTACCTACTTTACAGAGACTACATACGGAAATAGAAATGAGATTAATGAATGTATTGTGCTGGTTTTTTAACAAAACCTGTTTTAAAAGGTTGTTTTGATAAAAGATGATCTCTTCTTTTCTTTTAATGATTGTAAATGACTTTGTCCTCCAGATTTCTATACATGGTCCACCATTTTCCTTCAAGAATATTTCCTTTGCCTGGCAATATGCATTTTATGATTACACCTTTTTTATAAGACACAAGCTACCTTTCAGCATGAGCATTTGACACAAGAAACTAATCTAGAAATGAGTAAAATGAAAATCTACAATTAGAAATCTTCATGCTTGACTCCATATAGCTCTCTGACGAATTGTGATTCTTCATCTGATGGTAGTTGAGGAACCAAAACTTCCACTGAGTTTTCTATTATACCTGATTATGATCGGTGTTTTCTTTAGGGTTGCCAGAATTTCTCATGAAAGTAGCTGAAATTTCCAGATGTTTCTTCAGTGAAGAGCTCTACCATATCAAATCTTCCCTAAATACCACCACTTTCTTTACACAAATATTGTCAAACATCACAACTATCAATATTCTAGCTTCACATTTCACACTTACATTGTTGAGTTAATTTAGCAAAACCCATGAAGTAATTCAGATATGGCATGTTCTGCTCGGATTGTGTGTTCTGGGTAATTTTTGCCATTCCTGAACTAATGACAGCTTCTTTCAGCACTCCTCATGAAACAACCAAGTACATCTCTTTGGCTTTGTCATCTGACTACTTATACCATAACATTATTGGGGAATTGAGACTTGCTTCAAAGTACTTCGAAGTTTCAATCATTAAGAATCCCTCAACTTGCATGACAATTCCAATAAATTTTCAAGTCTCTGCTGGCTTGCTTTTGAGCACATTACCTCCAAAAAGTAACAGTGCAAACCCTACCATTTGGGCAAAAATGCCTTCTACTTGATCAGCCAAATATCTTCATCTATTTAACTAGTAAAGCATATAAGGCATCAATATCTGATATAATGAATATCTGAATATACAAAACAATGTATTTATTTACATATCTGTCAAAACCAGCAATATCACAATGCTAGGCAATTTACTTTCTTACTCTGAACGATATAGGGCATGGAGTAGTTAGAGTAGAAAAGAATAAAAATTCAAAACGTCATTAAATATTTATCAGAACATTAGGGGGAAAAAATTATTCCAGCAGTAATGTTAAATTTCAAATTGCGTGACTGTTGCTGATCACCACAATAGCTGTAATAATTTCAAGGTAAAATTGAGAGAAACTCAAGTATTTGTCTGCTGAATCTGAGAGTATTGAAAGACAGACAGCAGATGAGTGGGACCCAGACTGTCACATCTGAGACAGTTCCAGAATCCCTCCTAAGCCTGGGGAGAAAAATCAGTACTATTAAGGCATGAGACATCTCATTCCAAGGCTGCACACACTTGATGAATCACAGTTAAGAAATGCCTCATTTTTTTCCCTGACTTGAGGAAGTTTAATGACTAGCTCTTACAGTGGTCCTATACTGCTGATGTCCAGTTAACCAAGGTGATCTTGCACAGGGTACCTGAACTGGAGCTACTGGAGGACAGAAAGAAACATGATGATTTAAGCCTCTACCACTTGGCGAAGAAGTAGGAACAGAGCCTGGATCTGAGAAGTTTTATGAACATGCTTAAATTTCTTAGTGCTTATATGAACCAAACCACAGAAATTTGAGGCTTGCCCTTCATGAGCTGGCAGATTACTATTTTTGGCACTCAGTTTTTGCGATGATGTCAGAATGATTATTTTATTGTAATCAAAATTTGAATGTATATGACATTTTGTTTATGCCAGCCCTCTTTTTGTTCTCCATGTGTATAAACAGATATACCAGCACTAAACAACCACAATTTTGTGTCCCAGACACAGATGTGGAGCAATATGGAGGCTTTCAAAAAGTTCAAGGTTGCCAAAAAATAACGTTCCACCTATCATGTCGCGCCAGTGTTTCAGAAGACTCGTGCACCACATACACAGCAACTTTCTACTTGTGTAGTAGAAGAAAAAACAGGATTTTGCAGGATTTGGTTGCTCAAGAAAGATGGCACACCTACAAGTTCTACAGTGGATATGACCCTAATCATATTTCAAGAGTTTCAGACCAATTCTAAACATCTGCATTTTATCAGAATTTCAGGAACATCATTTGAACAAGGTCAAAGCTGTCTACGCTGTAGGACCAAACTGCATCTTAACGTGTTTAGCAGTGCTACAGTACCTGCTCTTTGCAACAAAGCAGTTATTAGTGGTGGTTTCCCACAAGCACATAGGCTATTTAAAGCTACTTATTTCATAAACAGCTTTTAAAAAACCCAAACAAACAACCTAGAGCTTGCAGCCTAAAAAGAAAGCTCTCAGTGAAAATCTCTCCATTAACTGGGACTGCAGCTTCTCTCCACATCAGTTCTTTGGGGTGTCTTTAAGGACCGCTGAGCCCAAGCTGTGGCCAGAGGTGTGACAGAGGTGCCTCCAGGCACTCCGGAGCTGGAGCCCCCACCTTGCCAGGAGCGCTGTGAATGCAGCAGGCAAGATTCCAGCACAGGGTTTCTCTGTAACCCCATGGGGCTGCGGGTATGACTGTTTCTGCCGCAGGCACACTTCTGGTTGCTCTGCAGACATAAGTCACCCCGCTTGATTTTGTGTATCTACGGCTGAGTCAAACTTTCCTCGTGCTACCAAGCCCTGCGCTGGCAAGCTTTCCTTCTGTGTACAGTGAGTCAATATACTCTGACTCTGTTTTCAAGATTCTAGAAAGACAAGGCTGGAAAAGCAGTATAAATCATTCCATGTTGGAAATAATTACTTACATTTGAATTCTGTAATCCTTATTTGAACAAAACTCACATAGACCTTAGTGGGAGTTCAGCTCAGTTAATGACTGAAGTACTTGGCCCTTAATTCCTTTTTCTGCCCTGCTATCAGATGTATTATTATTATGAGAAACATCTGTAATAATACTTTACACTTCCATAGCCCCTAACATCTGGAGGCTTCAACAACTCTCTCTGAAATTACTATTAGGTATTCTTATGTTACTAAGGATGTCAAGCAATTTGCCCGAGCCAGTGAGATTATGTTTATGCTTTATGCAGCTCTTAAAAAATTAAATGAGTTTGCACTGATAAATACCATCCATTATACAGCCCATGTATTTATTAACTGACTGGAGAGAAAGACAACTTAAAAAATTACTGATGCTGAAGATTAAAAGAACTGTAGATGCCCAATATCAAATAATGTCAAATTCAGCGCTCTGTACTTGAAATTTTTTGTTTTGCTTTCCAGACTCTAGAGATCACTTAACAAACATGAGGCCAGAAGTCTAAGTGGGACAATAATGTGGTTTCTGTAGATGCTTGCTAGTTTGTCTGTCTGTGTTTATCTGAGGACTGCAGCTAATTGATCACATACTGTATCTGTTCCACTGTGGCAAACCAGCACTATTTGCTTTGTTTTTCTTCCTCAAGGTACTTTTAAAAATGACTCCAAATATCAAGCAGCCAGTTACTTTAGGGGATCTCAGACTTGATCATGTTCTATCACACAAAATGGGGCACATGGTAAGCGAACACTCAAAAATGCGCCTGAAATGAGGTGTGTGATGTGCATGCGGTCATTTTAAAAGAAAACCCAACAAATCTATATACTGTAAGGAAAGACTCATCTCATTGTATGAGAGCAAAAAGCCCAGAAGAGATGTAATGTCATGAAGAAAGTGTCTGCCAAACTGATCATGGACAGCAACATGCTCATGACAGTGAAAGGGAAGGGTCTATTTTCAGTTCACAGCTAGTTATAATTGTAAGGCACTCAGTTATCAAGACTCAGGAATAATAGTTCATTGTTCTGATAGCTCTTTCAGACACTCAGAGCCACAGGATTGCACTTCTCCTCTGAGTATCCCTGTTACTGTAAAAATATAGAACACTTTACAGCCATGTATGTCAGCTGTTATATCCTCTTGTACCTTCTTTATGTGGACTCTCAGGGTGATAAGGCAGTACAGTACCTCACTTTCTGGACACTTCTAGCTGTAATTTGTCCTTTATCAGATGAAGAAATACTGAATAGAGGCTGAGATAGTTGAAGCATGAATGGGCACAGGGCCAAAAGGAGTACTTCTGCTTTAAAATACAATGTATGATTTATCTCAATTAACTTCATCACATAACAATCTACAGAGAGAAACAGATTCTGTTTCAGTCCTAAAAATCTGCTAGGATGTAGTGCCTTGCTGAAGCATTTGAATGGCTTAGAAGTGTAAAATGCATAGTTCACAACCTTAAGTCTTCACATGCATGTTCTTTTAAGGGTAGAGGGCTGACTGAAAGCATTGCCTTAGAGGAGGGGGAGTGAAAGAAAGTGAGACCAAGTGTTCTGCCTAGCTGCCTACAACTTTTGGCAGCGGATCAGACAAACAAGTTCAGCAGAAAGTCGATGTAATTTTATTGGACCACACTGTCTCAAGCAATTAGAAAAATATTTGTAAAACATCAGATGAGAAGGGGAAACGTGGAGCCCAATAATGCAAAACAATGTTTATAAGACAGAAATTGTGAAACTGGAAGAATAAACATAATTACTCTATCAGCACCTCCAGTTCTGAAGATTGCTTTGCTTAAAACCAAAATGTTTTCTTGTTTCATTTAAAAGAAATCATAGTTAAAAGAAATTTACAAAGGTGCATGTGTATTAAAAAATGTTATATATGGATTTTTACTGTGGAGTCATCACTGCTCATCAACAGAAAATTACATGCTACATGAATGCACTTTATGTTCTGACATTCTCATGCATATTTGGGCAAGGAATTCAAATCCACGGTTGAGCAAGAAGGATCATTTTTAGAACCACAAATTCTTTTTAGAAGAACAACAGATCATCCAATGTATGTGTAAGCCACTCAAATAAATTAATACTGTGTGAGGCAAAAATCTTTCTTTGTAATTATTATTTTAAAGACTCTGCTGAGAAAAATAGTTTTGACAACTTGCACACTGCAAGCTTAGATGCACGCAACAGTAAAGATGACCATATGCATTTCTTTTTAAGTTGCTGGCAAGCCAGAAATTTGTCTGCACCTTAAGTTGGGATATTTGTTCTTTTCTACCAAGTAGAAATATTTCATTTTCTGCCCCAATTAACATCATAAGACTTGTCACATTAACTGTTCTGTTAAAACTCCAACTACTTAGGCATTAGCGCATGGAGAAGGTTTATCTGTTAATTCTAGGATAACACAGTACTGTCTGACTGTTGGCAGCTATCTGAGTAATAGGATTGGAAAAAACACAAGTATTACTATGTCCATTAGAGGTTCTAGCAAGATTAATGATGGTCGTTAATGAATCAGAAGAAGATTCTGAGCTCCCTGGAATTCAGGTGTATTTGGCATATCAATCCAAAGCTATCTTCAGCCTGCTGTCTGTGTTTACCCTTTGTGCAAAAAGGCAAAGAATTCAAACTGTTGAAAGGATTGTTTTGACCTGAGTCTCAGTGAAAAACGCAGCGTGCCAAACAAGAGAGAAATTTAGGTGAAAGGAGGGCTTTCTGAGCAAAGATTTGTGGCGCTGACTTCCACGAACACAGGTGGCTTCAAGCTAACAGCATGGCAGCCCAGGGTCTGGAAGAATGCTGCTGTTCCTACACTGGGAAGAGCTCAGTGTAGCAAACACTGGGATCCAGGAGTTGGAACTGCTAAAAGTTTCAATAGTTTATAGACTACTACAGTTACTCAGTTGCAACCTCAGCAAAAGCAGGAACAGGCCTTTATAACACCAACCATCAAGTTTACCTTCCAGGCTCGATTCCAGTGCCAACATATTCAAATAAAATCCAGAGAGAACAGCCTGTGTTGCCCAAACAGCCTTCTTGTACCGAGCTGTACAGCAGTGATTTCTGGGCAGCGGTGCAAATTATCTACAGTATAACAGACTTTTCCCACAAGCACATTCACAATGAAAACAAGCTGCGAATTTCAGGATAAACCTAAGTCTAGAGAAAGCAGCTCTGTTTGAAGTTGTGTTTACAGTGAAACTTTGGCAGTCCCAAAAAACAGCTAAGCTCCGATTTCCGTACATCTATATACTCTGCAATATATCTTGTGTGGACTAGAAACGAATCCTTTGCATTCCAGACGCATCAAAGGACGACTGCTGAAGAAGACTAAAACTTCTGTGAGTGATTGCTGGCCGCGTGTGTGTGTGTCTGTGTGTGTGACAGAGCTGTAGCCAGACAGGACATTAAATGTCCCAGCAGAGCTGTTGCTTACACACATCCCTTAGCATACTGTCAACATTGGAAAAGAATCTGTGCTGGAAAATACTGGGAAAATACGTTTTTCAATGCTTGTTACGTAGTCAGCTGAGCTAAGGCGCAGGAACAGCACATGAATTAGCTGATATCCTATGTTCAACAGCATGGAAAAACCATGAAGGCAAAAATGGACAGAGAAAAGGAACTAGGCAGATAAATAAGAGCATGGAAGATAGTAGAGAAGTTGTATGAATAGATTACATATGGGGTTTGTACGATTTTAAGGAAAGATAGTTTGAAGAAGCATGTCATATAAGCAAATTTCATTCTGAGAGAAGTACTTGAGCAGATCAATTTTCTACTGAATGTCTTCATTGACCACACAAGATTTTTTTTTCAAGGATTAATGCTGAGCAAATACAGGGTAAAGAAACCCTTTGCAAGAAGTATTTACAAACAGCCATTTGAATAAAACCACAAAGTGCTTTAGGTGGTATTTGGTTTACCTCACCATTCACACTCTAAATAATGAAAATGACTCGCATTTCCAGAGAGAAGAAAATTTTGTTGCTAATATTTTTTAGACTATTACACAGAGTTAAATACTCAATAATGCCTTTAAAGTTTGTGACTGGGAGTTACAGTTATACAACGGGTAAGATGCAATGGCTATGCTTATAAAGCACGTCAGGAAAGACTGCAGGGTTGTGAATATTGCTGGCTTTCTCACCTTCCACACTTGCAGGCTCACTACCCGTTTGGAAGCAACATGGCCTCACTGGAGCATTCAAACAGAAATAATGGGTATCCAGTGCCTTATTGTCTTGGCAAGGATTGCATCATTCCCAAAATCAAGGTCAAAGGCATTAACAGAGCTATTGAAACACACCTGACAAGGCATCCTGAGGCTATGGGACCCTGAACCTTACTGGCCTGATTCCTTGAACTGTGTGGTCCATAAATATACCTTTTCTATGCAGACATAGTTTAAAATTCAGGATTCACAAATCTGGCATTTTTAACATTTCTGATGTTGATTGTCCCCTCCCAACTTTGAAAGAAAAATACCATAGCTGGAATTTTTCAAGCTGTCCTCTTCCTTACACAGCAAAGTTGCTTAATTACAAATAACTGCAATCTCAGGGAATTCAAAAAGGGAAAGATTAGACATGCCCATGGATAACGAATATATCAAAAGTTGTATTAAATCTGACTTTTTTTTAAGAACAGTATAAACTCATGTACTTAATGAAATATGCTAACACACAAATATTTGAGGGTAAAAAGTTGCTTCTCAAATACATTGGATCTACTCATGTGCAATTCATTGCTGTGTCCTGAATCAAACACTTGCCACGTATTCTTTACCAATGCTCGAAACTGTATTTGCACGGAAAACTCCAGTAGAGGAGCAAAGCTGGGAGCCTTATGAATCAGATGATGGAGTAGTAAGTATTAGAATCTCGTCCCCAGCTCAATTCAAGAAGCCCATCTCTCTGAAAAATGTAGGTTAAGCTCAGAAAATTAATGTTCTTCAGCATGGCAGTGAACGGTAAGACAACATGGAAAATAGCCCAAAACATGAGTATTATTTTCCCACTCTCACATTACTCTGTCTTCCTCTCATGGTAAAGAAGTGAGAACTAACAGAAATAATACTTTCATTGGGATGTTCTCCAAATTATTCAAAAATTAGGGCATTCCACATGGAGTTCTAACACAGTCTTTGATTCGGTTGTTTCAGTTGTCTTCAAACACAAGTCAGCACTTTTCAACGGTTTTTCCTGTATCTCAAGAGATGCCACGTACACCTACCCCAAGGTAGAGCATAAGAGGGGATGATATAGGGTGATCTTCCTCCTGATGTGGTCGCTTAACGTGGCAGAGTATGCACCAACACATGACCGCAAACATCCTGAACTAGAAGTTACTCAAGTACGAGATGAAAATACCATTTCTGGAAACATTTCGAACAAATCCAGGGCACATTTGTGAGAAAATCTGTACGCTTTTCCCCCCTTTCCCATCTTAATTGCCTTCGCAAAAGCATCGACTACAACAGGCAATAGATGAAAAGTAGGAAGCTACAATATAGTCAAAAAACTGAACTAGGAAAATTGAACAAAGGAAACTAGTCCAAATTACTGTAAAGACTTGCAGGTTAACTTCACCTAGAATAAGTTACTAACCCCGAATTCCAGTTCATTCTAGCTGATTAGGTATGAGGCAGTGAAACAACCCATGAACAAGAAAAATACACACAGTGGTTCTGCAGTCTGCACTACATAATCCGAAGCAGTAGGCAGCAACAGCAGCTTTGTCTTGTGAGTTCCCACAGTCATTCCTTAAAGATGGTAGGATAGAAAAGAAAATGTATGGATCATACTTTCACATAGAAAAAAGTAAATGGAGGAGGTTTTCAGTTGGCCACATACAGACACATTAGCTTAAACTTCTCACAGAAAAAAAGAATACTGAACAAAGCCATCTTTGTCTTGCTTCCTTGCATCGGTTGACAATCATGGTCCATCACAATCAGCTTACACTCAGGTATAATAAACAGTACTGAGGAGGTTATATTTTAATGTGAGAGATGCAATTTGCTGCTGGTGACAGGTTCGAACCATGCCTGTAAACCCATCATATAACACATCCTCTTTTAGTCCTACTTAGATTTAAAATAATAATACTGAAGGATAGGTTTTGGCTTTGGTACTCACTGCAGGCATTTCAAAAGGACGTACAGGGAAATGGGATGAATTTGATTGACTCATCCAGAGGGCTTTCTGGGTGCATCCCAAAAACCAACTTACAGAAAGGCATGCCTATGTTCCCATCACATAATGGTCCTCCATTACATTAGTGCATGTGTGGACATGCATGGCTGTGTAGGAGACAGGGAAAAAGACACAGGAGAAGGAAACTTCTCACCCCATTAGGCACTGAGTGCTTCCAGAAGCTCTGCAAACCAGAACAGCAATTTCCCTCCCTGCCCTGCCCCCAGGGTTCATCTAGTCGTTGCACCATCGTAAAAGCAGGAGAGCTGTAGAATCACACAACCCTCAGCATCTTCTTGTTGACATCTTGGGTTAAATAGACCTCTGGAGTGCTCCAATACAAGAATTGCTACATTTTGATTTTATGTTCTTCTCTTTTCTTTTCTGGAGAAAAAACCCTGTGGTGAAAAGTGAAAAAGTGAAAAAATTCCCGCTTTGATGTATTCTCTTACAGTAAAGGACATAGCATTAGGAATTAACTGTCCCAAAACAATAAACTTAACAGATTTAGCGAATCTGAATAATAATTTATCTCATGCAAGTCTGGGGAAACCAGTTTGATTCCAAATGTTTGCCCTAAAACTAAAACAAGCAAAGTCTTTGTAAAATTTTAGTCGGTTTATTTCATTATTATTTTCCATTTTCCTAACCCTAGCAATAACCAGATCTGAAAGGCCAGAACTTTTGCAAGATTGTCTTCTCAGATGGTCTAGTCTTCTACCTTAGATTTTGAATGTCAGGGCAGTTTAGATAAATGTTCCTGATTTTAGGCACCTATCCAAGACCGTTACTTGTGTTACTGGGATGTGAGAATTTAATTGGAAGGACACACTTTTCCTAGAAGCGACTGATTGATTACATTATGTGCAAACTCCTATTCATAGAAACAGCAGAACACAGCATTCTACAGGCTGAGATAAAGAGTGTTTGTGTGTGTGTGGCTGAGGGGAAGGGGCACAGCAGGGGAGTAAAATACTAAGAATATCGGTGCACCAGATGAGATGTCAGTGGAATAGAAAGTCATCACAGGATAATGGTCTCCTGCTGCTAAATGAAGGCCAAGGCAAAACAGATGTTGACTCAGAGCAAAGAAGTTTATTTTTAAAGCACAAGACACTGATCCTGTCCTAGTAGTTACTCAGCTAAACTGCCGGTAAAGTATCACTCATTTCACTTGACAGACATATTGAAGGAAAACATTACTTATTCCATGATATTATTGACTTGCTATATTATTTACTTAAAAAAACCCCAACAAACTCCCCCACTACCCCAGACCTACTGTTGTGTTCCACCAAGCAGAAAATAAACTAGTAGTGAAAGTATAACTTTACTGGAAAGTTGCACTGAACCTTCAGGATTCTGCAACTTTCTGGCTGAGGCTGGTTTACTGAGAGGCTTCAGGCCATTAAAAATTAAGTCACCTATCAGTGCAACTGGCTGGCTGCAGTTGCCTCTTCTGTAAAAATCAATCATTTGTCCTAACGTGCAAATGCAGGAAGGAAAGGAGAATGTCTGAGTAAGGAACCCAATTTTTTGTTAAAGCAGACACTTCTATTTTAAAAGCTTGGATAAGACTAAAAAATTCTAGATAGAAATCTTGGTTCCACTTAAATCAGTGGCAGTGTACCCATTGATCCACAGGGACTAATGATTTCATCATGTGTTAGTCTGAGAAATAGAGGTAGATGAAAAATGTCCGGTGTTGGAAATTCCTGTCTGCTGCTCAGTGATGCACTTAAACTTTGCTGTTGGAAAACCACCTCAGTGAGGGATAGAATATCTTCCCTCACTTGTTTATGGCCTTTGGAAAATCGTTTAATCCCAGTTTCTCCTTTGTACATTATATGATCCCCTTTTCTTTTTTTTTTGTTACAGGATCTTCATGGTAGGGACTGTTCTGAACAGAAAATGCATGGGGAGAGGGTAAAATTCTCAGGCACTGATCTCAGCTATTGTCACTGAAACTGCTGTGCTAGAAGATAATAAAAACATATCTGACACCTCACCCAGTATGCTTCTCTGTTCACTGGCTTTCTGTTGAACACAAAGACAAATGAAAGGCCTTGACAGTCACATCCAAAATACTTCACAGATTTGGGTAAGGCTATTTGAAGAATTATTTCAACTCAAGTTACGACTTTTCATCAAAACTACATTTGGAAGAAGACAATTCCTTAACCAAGAGGACAAGAAACTTTCCTAGCAAGTTGTGAACAGCTGTGTGTCAGAATTCTAATCCAGAAAAAACCATCGCAACTGCAACTTAGTGTCTTCTTCTGGGAGCCATTAGTAAATCCTTCTTCCGAGTTTATATTTTAAAAAATCATGGGCATTCATGAACAGAGGACTCCTTAATAACCAACAGAAATCAGGTTCCCAAGTCTTTCTGTTGCTCTAAAGAACCAAGGTTACACATGATTTTTTTTAAGTCACTCAGAATTGTATAGTGTAGTATGTATAGTATAGAATCTAAATGCTTCAGAATTGTGTAGCTGTTCATCTCTCAATAAGCTCTTGAGTATAACAGACAGCATTCCTAAAAAATGAGTGCATCTGTTAAACTCCTCTAACCAGTGCAATACAAGCATCAGGCAAATCTATTTAATTTGATTTTCTTAATGTATATTGATCAACTCTTTACTAAATTAAACACACCGTACTTAACTGAGGAGCTGTGCTATAATTTCCGTACTTTTTCTTGCATATTCCCATTGGTCAAAGGATAGCAGTTCAAATGTAGACACAGAATATATGACCTTACAAAAATCTTAACTGCGAAAATCAGTCTTACATATAATTAACAATACAGACAAATGTGTCAGTACTAGCTGAAAACATACCCATACTGCAGTGACAGTAAATTGCAGCTCTGAGAAAATGGAAGTCACCACTTCTCACAAAATAGTAACTACATCACAGACCACAGCCTGTTTTAAAATACTAATCTGTTTGTACATCCTGGTCATCAAAAGATGACTAAAACCAGATTTTATTAAAATGTGCTAGTTAATGAACCTGCTAAACTAACCCATTTCGTATTCTAGATAGAGCTTTCACATGTTTGAATTCAGGTTTCGCCCAGCCGTAAAATGGCGATAATGATACTTTCTCTGCACTCCATATCTTGTCTATATAGACTGATAACTCTGTTGGGCAAGAACAATCTCGTTGGGCAGTTTATACCACACAACAGGAATGAAAAAGTAGTTTAAAGTGAAATTGATTTTTTCAAAGACATTCAACTAAGTATTAGTTAACACAAATGAAGAATTTTGAACATGAGTGTTGCTACTGGTAGTAGACTTCAGACGATATTTAAAACATACTACTTAAATGCTACTTAAGTTAGTTTCTAATTAAACACCATTTTTCATTGTAGTCAACTTTCAGAGCATAGGTAAAAGGTGGAACATCCTTTTTAGAAGTGGTTCTGAATCCCCTTTGCTCTATTCATTTCTGTCATATTTCCCAGTCCTTATGGATTTGTGGGGCTGTGCCAAAGAAGAGCAAATCCATAATCCGCTGTTCCTGTACTCCCCGGTTATTCTATATGTCATTGTGCAGGTAACCACTGCAGATGTTTAAGAATTGATGACTGGAAAAAGCAGGAGGGAAAAAGTGATTTTGGGGTTAAAAATGGCTCCTGGAATTAGTTGTCACTGTCTGAGCTACACCACAGAGTTAACTGGTTAGGCCGTAATTCATCATGTGCACAATATTACAGGTAAAACATGACACAAGATGGTGGTCAATGAATTCACATTTTGGGTGTGGCTGATTGCAAGTAAGACCTTCTTTGAACAGACACACAAGTGAAGGGGGGATGTGTGCAGAGGCAGGAAAGCAACAGAGTGAGCATACACAGAGCCTCATTCAGGTGAATCTGAGTACTTGGTGGAAAGCCGGGTGCACGTGGATTTCACCATCTGGAAACGAAGCTGCTATATGTTTACTAGAGTTCTCACAAAGAAGATTGATCATTTCCAGATTTCCCATTTTGTTGGGATGGATTAACATCTGGAGAAAAGAAATGCTGTGTTTGCTCTTGCAGAAATTTCTACTACTTGTACGCCTTTGTTGAAGCCTGCAAAGTGCTGGGATATCAGAGATTCCAACCGCTAACCAAATCTTTATATTTCCTAGATAGTGGAATTAAGCTCAGAAGGATTTTGCCTGTTTTTGGTAAAAGAGTTACTGCTGCTATGTAGAATGACAGGATGCAGCTCACTCAGAGAAGTTTCTGTTAGACTTGACTGTCTCCCTTATAAAAGTTTCCCACCTTTGTTTTTACCAAAACAGGTTTCTGACAACAGCACTGATCTTACAAGACTCTTTTTTGAGCAAGAATCTTACTGTCATCAATCTGTCAGGTTTTGCTGTTATCTCTTCTGAGTAATTATCCAGAGTTCTGCATGATAACTATTCAGGAAACACAAATATTTAAAGAGTTGAGGACATATGGAATATCATTGATACCATGGATGAACAATTCACGTCTCAAAGTCTTTTTGGACAGAAGAGCAGGAGCTATTAAAATTACAGATTTCCATTTTTCTTTAACCATTGATCAGATTATTTATTTTGTAGAATATTTTACTTAAATTCCAATCTCTCTGAGTATGAATCACAAAGCGGCATTTTCCTGCCAATCTCCCTTTCATAATTTTTTTTTAGTATAACCTGAAATACTTCCTTGCACACAAATGAGAACCTGTGATGGTTTGGACAAGCTATATGACTCACTTTCTTGCTTTTCAAATAGTTATGAATTGTTTTTTAAATAGATGGAAGACATTTCCTATGAGAAAATATGGGCATTAAAGATATATTGATCAAAATAAACTAAAGCTATTTTGAAAATAAAGTGGAACATTACTTTTTAAAAGAGAGCTTCTTTTCTTCAGTCTGATTAGAAATTGCTCTGTAGAACTCAGGGAAAAAGAGATAGCTTTTATAAGCTCTAAATCAGCAGTTTGTTTGTACTCAGAAAAGTGATTTAGTACAGGTTTAACTTTAGGCACACGGTTAAATTCCACTGATTCCTATGGAAGTAAAGCAGATGTGCTTGGAGCTGGTCACATGCTTAAATAGTGTTGAATTAGGGCCTCTATACTTCACAATTTCAATATAGCAAATGGTAATTAGTCTTCACTGCACATCTAAAGAAATGTCTCATTACTAAGTGCAACTAGTGGGACTGGAGATTGCCTAATAACTCATGTAGTGACTACTTAATTTGTGCTACAAAATGCAGGTGCAGACCTCCTAAGCTTTCTCATTCTTCTAGCACTGCAAAATCACAGATAGGAAGGAAGTGCTAAAGGTAAAAAACAAACAAACAAACAGTTTCTTGTCAATAGAACTTCAGTGAATACTTCTGTTTGTGTGTGCAATCTATATTTCAATCATTGTTGGTGATACACTGAGAAAGAAAATAAATACATGCAGTATGTAGGCAGTATGTATTCTTAGTGGTTAAAACAGGAGGTGAGGAAGAATGATAGTCAAGAGAAACAAATTTGATAACACACTATAAAAACTACAACCTCACCACTGTGGAGATGTCTAAAACAACTAGACCCTGGAAAGGAAAACCTTTCAAACTTCTTAAAACAAGTAATTATGAATGACAACTTGTGAAGCATTTAAATGAGTCTTGCCATTACTTCACAATATAGGACAGTAGGAGGGCCCTTCCAGCATGTCACCCTGCCAAACTGTCTATATTTTTTAACATCAGAAAAGGCCTGAGTAAAAAGGAGGCTCTTTATGTTTTGGGTAGCTTGTGGTAAGCATGGTTAAAAGGTCCAAACCAAAGACAACCAGGCTTTCACCAATCCCACAACAAGTTTTCAGGGTTGACTTCAATCACAAATATACATATGCCTCCGACTAGATATTTCAGTTAGTTGACTTAATCAAGAACAGATTAAGCTTTATAATTCTATTACAAGACATATCCAGACTTAAACTAATTCCATAAGAACATTTTCTACAACATTTTAATAACACACCATTTCATTACTAGCCCCACATGATTCACCTCCATCTAATCCCTCTTTTACATCAGAATTTTGTCAGTCATCAATATGGCCAGGTAACAGCCTTTCACTATTCATCAATACAAGAGGGGACCTATATTCTTTGTGAAGAGAAGAAAATGCTGGGACATCTGGCTTTCTTCTCTCTCCCCAGTCATTTTAAGAATGGATTAGAAAAAGGTTAATGGAGACTATTTTAAAATTAATAGTTCTGTTCCATTACAATTTTTGTTCCCACTCCCTCCCCCCCGAACAGTCTTAACAGTCGTGAGGTTTCTGAAGAAAATTCCAGCATCCAGCCTTATTTACTTTGAAAAGCAAGAATCTGATGTCAAACAAAGCATTCATTAGAAACAGGACATTAGAAACTGGACTGTTTTCACCTCACACTCTAGAAGTTTCTTTAAAGATGTGCTGCCCAAATTCATTTTTGCACACTGACACTGTCCTACATCCTTCTGACAAAACACCCTCCACTGTATTTCCCTTTAACAGGTAGCACATGGGGGCAAATTTTTTTTTTTAAAAAGTCTTCCCTAGGAATCTCCAGTGCCAATATTGGAAAATGTGACTATAGACAAGAAATGTGTTGTCTTATTTTTATGTCGTGGTGTAAACTGGGGTAAAAGATTTCCCAGTGCCAATGGGTTGGCTCATTGGAATAAACACAGTGGTCAGTGGCTTGAACCTCCTGTGGCCAAGTGTGTCATTAAAACCTGGTGGTCCCTGTGTAAGGTGAAACCACGGCCATGTAAACACACACGCCATTTCCCACACATCCCAAGGAATGCTAGAACCTCCTACTTCCCCACGGAGTGATGCTGTTTTGTGGGCAGTGGAACCTGGGAAGCAAAGGTAACAAGCTGCCTTTTGCTCCCCTCGGTTTAAAATTCAATTGCTCCTAAGGAATACTTCTGTGGTAGTGCAAACAACCAAATAAAGTGTCAAAGATCATCTCCCTCAAAAAATGACTGATCAAACTGAATCATACTGAATTAAAAATTTCTCTCCGAAGCATCTTTCTGCATACACACTTTTCCATCAAAGAAACAGAACATTCAATATGAGACTTGTACCATTAACCCACAGAAACTCTTTATGCTCCTAATGTTAACTGTTACTTGGGATCAAGGCCAGAACAATGACACTGTCATAGGATCAAGATCAGGTTTAATGTAAGAGTAGTGCACATCCTCATAGAACACTTTGTAAAACACAGAAACAGCAATGTACTATGCAACAAAACAGAAAGCTGATGCAACACTAAGTAATCATTTCCAAAATAAATCTAAGATGATTTTTTTTAACTGGCTAGCTGCTTGGTTATCACTGCCTTCAACTCTAAGATGTCACTCAACACTCATTATCAAATCAAATATCATAGTCAAGAATGTTTATGTGGTAGGGGCACAAGTGAAGTCTAGAAAAAGGAGTTCAGTCTTGCCAGGAATGGACAGATACTAAAAAAGGCAAGAAATAATCAAGAAAAAAAATCAAACCAGAAGAAACTACAAAGAAAAAGAGTAACATGGAAATAAAGATAAAGCTACATCGGCAGAGCTGTAGGAAGAGATCTCAGCATACACTTTATCAGTTCTCAGCACACACAGATCTGCTCCCAACAGATCCGCTCCCAACAGATCCAGAGAAACTCATTTTCAGATTTAGAGTGAAAAAAGATCGGGCAACATCCCCAATGGCCACTTTCAGGTGACTTTCCTAGTGCTCGTGAGGGCTGCCCTGGCTGGGAACATGTTTTGCTCAGAAAAGCCTTTAATTCCACTATGACTTCTGCCACGCAGTACCTCAAACCTGATCTGATATGCTGCCTGCAGGATTATCCAGGCAGCAGCTATGCAGCTAATTTAGGGTAATCATTTTGTATGTGGTCCATTTAGAGGCATTAATTGCAGCAAAAGTGTGACTTCCTTTGACTCTCCAGCAAGCCCAAAAGTGGCAGAGTTATCCAAGAAGTATTCATGTGCTGATATATTTTAAGAATATTAATTATTTACTTTAGAATAACTCCTTGTTCTAATTTTCCAAATTTGGAATGGTCTTTTTTTAATGCTTTAAAGCCATATGCTTTCGTAAGGCCCAAAATAATGTTTAATATGTATCTTAGAAGCTGCAGTGGGTGCAAAGTCCACACTTAGGTTTTGATTAGCTCCATTCCATGCTGTATGTCAGAACAAAAACTCTTGCAAACATTGGCTTTATTGTACTGTAGGACCCACGCATAATTATTTCAAAACACACAGAAAGTGGCACACAGCAAAGCAACGAATAAAATATGAAGAAAAAAAAAACCAAGAGAAGTTTTAGATACTAGAAACAAAGCACTTTCTGTAGGACTAGCTTCTTTTAAATCCAACATATTTATAAGGGTACCCTGCTTTTAAAAAAAAGGGGAAAAAAAAGCTGTATATAAACTAGATAGCATACATACCTCCTCTGTTTAGAAAACAGCAAAGTACCATGTAAAAAAGTCTCTGTTTAGTCAGCCCACCCACTATGAAAGAGAAAAAAAAAGAAAAAAAGCTGACATTTAGAAAACAGGATATACTGAACAGTTTTCACAATTGTGCCCAGCAAATCTCATAGAGCTTTTTGTGCAAATTCTACAGCACGGGCTCAATCCTGCAAGTTACCACGTATCGGAAAATGAAAGCTATCAAGGATAAAAGTTAAAATAGCCTTAGAAGCCCAACTTTCCTTTACAGCATGGCATTTTAAAAAACCACTAGTTAGCAGAGAAATAGGAAATCAAACAGTAAGTGTGAGGCAAATACCTAAACAGCCCCACCTTTTGGAAAAGTGATCTTTTCTGTTCTACTATAGATATGACAAAATATTGTTCCTGAAAGATGAAATGAGAGCTGAAAAGCCCCCTACAAGCCCAAAAATAAGTACATATAAACATGAGAAGAAAACCCAAATACTCTTAGATAAAAATTTCAGAGCACGGATTTTCCTATGTGTTTGGAAAAAAACGCTAAACGCAGTGAGGTCCAGATGCTAATTGGAGCCACCAAGCTTAATGCAAAGCAAATAATGCACAGAATTATCATGCAGGTCACTTTGGACACTCCTCTCCCTGCCTGGTGCAGGGGCAGCCCCTGTGTGACACAGTCTGGGTGTGCTCCGCGTGTGACGTCAGCTGTCAAACGCTGCAGTGAATTATGTGTGCTTTGGTGTGGTGGTGTGAAATCTCCTGAGTGCAGGTACAGGTGGGTGACATTCAGCCTCTGAAACCACATCAATACAGGCTCAATCCTCCAGGTTTCAGATGTTCAACAGCCATGAAGCCTGTATTTACACACACATGCACATGTATAGATATATATATATTTTTATATATATATGCATACATTTCAGGTTGAAAATACTGCAGTAGGGGGCACATTTATTGTGGGAAAACAGTACAATAAAGAAATGTCATTCTTTACTGTGTTATTTGTTCTTGAGAACCAGGCCTACCTTTGTCTCTGCTTCTGGCTTGCCTGCCTCCCTCCCTGCAGCCCAGTAGGTCTTTTCCATCTCCCTCAGACCTATGAATGATAAAGAGCATAGGCAACAGATAAGGAACAACTTTAAACACTGCAGAAACATAAACATAACTTTAACTGCAAACTGAGTGATTTTTTTTTTTAAACACCACACACAGCCCAACAGAGCCATCCTATACTAAAAATTCCAACTCAGAATTCCTGCAAAAGGCAAAATCCATTGCCAAGGAGTCTCCCCTGGAGTATTCACTGAACCTTACTAACTAGACAGCGGTTGAAGGGGATTCCGTTGGGGCACTCACAAAATCAGCCCTTGTACAGATTTGTGTCAGCCCTGCATCTCAGGAACAGAGCAGTCTCAGAAGCAGCGGCACACTGTCAACCCGATGGCAGGCCAAGCAATTCAGCTCCTGACAGGTTAAAAAAGTGCTCATTGTCTGAGCAGCAAGTCAATGCAAGCCAGGAAAAACTTTCAGAGATTAGACCAGTGGCTAAACTTCAAGGAACAGAGGAAGCTATGCTGGGGAATCCACTGCTTTTTTTCTTCTTTTCTCCCTCCTGCCAGAGAAAAGAAGGTTGGAGCTGCAGTCCAGGCTGGCAGGGAAAGCATGAAAATGAAGGAAGTTTTCCTTTAGCTCCTTCTTATCCAAAATTATAGTATGTTCTCTCACCCAGTTTCCTTGAAAACTGCTGAAAAACAAGGAATTACTCTAAAAGCAAATGTTTTGCCTTTGTCTTCTAAACAGAGGTAAAAGGTTTAACTCTTTTGAGAACCACTAACTGCAGGATCATCCCTAGGAATAAATCCTGAAGGGTTCTTTCAGTAAGAATATGTTTGCTAAGATTTAAATCACCCTATTTTGAGGAAACCTAATTTCAAATTATAATCTCGATGAAGATTAAAGACTACATCCACAATTTTCATTAGTGTCTCTCCAAGCTTAAAAAATACTTCATGGTTCTCTTGTTCAGTGGATGGACGCTTAGTTCCTGTATGTCCCACCCAGTCAGACAGTGAGAGGCATTACAAGTGACTGAGTTCTATTAAAGGCCTTAAACTGTAAAATGCTGCTAAATTATATAAACCTGTCAGATGCACAGGCTATTGATTACACACTAAAATATCACAGAACTTTTTAGAACAGTTAAAAACTAGAATTCATTAATGTAGGGTTCAAACAAGTCTGACCATTACTTTTTGCATCCACTTGACCTGGAAGAAGCAATGATTCTTCCATTAAAAATTGTTCTTGAAAATCTTCAGAACTTTCACTACTCAATTTAAGCTTCTTCAACTGAATTTTTATCATACTTGAGGACATGCACATTTGGAGTTGGTCTACATGTGGCAGAACCGATTACAAACAAACTAATCCAAGTGTCATTGAATAATGATGCACAGGAAGAGAAGATAAGCAGATAAATAAATCCTTGGTTTTTTCCTGGAGTCCTAAAGACTGCACACTTGAGGAAAGCTTCTGTTGCTTTTTAGCTAGTGGCCAACCCCAAGTATGGAAAAGTGTTAAATTCATGTCCCTGTCCACAACATTCACGTCTTTTTTAGGCTCATGAAGAGTTCCTTGGCAATACCAGAAAGGAGAGCTAAGTTCTGTTCTTTGCCAATACCATATTTAGGACCACTACAGAAAGTGCTAAAAAATTACGTTTCTCTTGCCTACTCTTCCAAATTTTATGGTTCTTCCCTGCCTCTCTCTAAGTTCCACTGGGGCATTGCTATCTACTGCCATATGTTTGCCAAATTGAAAGAAATATACAACTGTACTTGTATACATTGAATTAAATTACTGGCACAGCAAAGAACTTCCAGTCTGGCAATTGGACTGATCAGGGTGGGTGACATCAGGGGATGGGGATATATGTCAGAAATTCTATATTAACCTAAAATGGTGCCTCCAAAATGCCTTGCACCAAACCAGGTAAAGGTGCAATACCATTATCAATGAAAAGTGAAGGAGAATCTGCGTGCTCAGAAACCTGGTAAAGTCTCAGTAAATGTAAGGACTATTATTCTGTATCTTTGTTAAATGTAGTCTTAAAAATATTTACTAAATGGCTAACCACGAGACTAAACAAAAGCATTACCACCATTGTAAATCAAGATCAAGGCAGTTTCATGCCAGGCAGGGAGGCAGCTGATAATTTAAGAAGAGTGCTACAGATATTATGAGAGGTGAGAGATGATGACGATCCCATTGCTGCTTTTTCTCGAGATGCTGAAAATGTATTTAATAGGGTAGGATCAAATGCTGATATCTACAATACGCCTCTTGCAAGTTTTGTTTTGGATTAAAACTCAGAAACCTAATTAAAACAATTTACTTTCACCCATTAGCCTTAATCCTTATGAATGGCTTACTGTCTTCTCTGGTTATTTTACCAAGAGGCACTTGAAAATGATGTCCTCCCTCTCCTGTCCTACTTTGCACTTGACCTTGAACCTTTGGCCATCTCCTGCATTTTTTATTCTGAAAAAGTATTTGGTGTCCAGAAACTACTGGTATGTGTAGGTGAAATCCAGACAGCTATTAAATGGCATTTTCAAAGAACGACAAAGATTTTCAGTGCACTGGTGTAGCAGAATACCTAAAATGTCTGATACCTAAAATTTTTGTCTATTGCCTAATTCTCATTGAGATCAACTAATGTTATGAAATTTGCTTGCTTAGGGATTTTTTTTAAAAAGCAGCAGATTTTAAAGTTTAAAAATTTTAAAAACACAGATTACTTCTCTAAGAATCAGGCTATTACATAAACTATTATATTATAAACTACTACAATTTAATAGTTCAAAGAAACAAAGCTCTGCCAACTGCAGAATGAAGCTCCTAATTCTAAGCATTTACCTTTAAGTCTTTGATAATTTTTACAAAGTGTGAAATACTTACAAGTAAATTTGGAGCTCAAACAAAAGAGAAAAATACAGTGAATGATGTATTCACTGTATTTTCACCTGCTTGCAGCAGAAAATACAGTTTAGATTATGAAAAAGCAACTTTTCAATGTTGCTTTTTAGGGGGTTTTTTAGCAGCAACATTGAGGTTGTTTTTGTCAAAGCTCCTGGCTAGTTTTCAAAGACTACAAAGTGAGTACCTCCTAAATCTCACCTAGGAACAAGCAAAAGATCCAGCTGACTGGGCTTTATGACTCACTCGATGGATCTCTGCTTGTCAGAGACTGTCAGCAGCTTTGGAAAGACCAGTAATCCAAGTACAGTAAGTAGCATTTCCAGCTTTTCAGAAAAACAAGACTCACTCTTTGGTAAAACTGAGAAAACTAGATGTTGTTGAAAGAAATGTCCTTGAAAAATGTTAAAACACAGAGAAAGCTAAGTAAAAGATTAACCAAAAATATTACTGCTTCATACTTTCTTCATTATGAAGAGCTTTTATAACTTTTCACCATTCTGGAAAGACTAGCTTTGCCAGTGTGTACTTTTGCCCTTCCAAGCTCTCACTGCTCCTCTGCCCATCAACCATCAGCCTGGTAGGATGCACATTGTTCACTTGCATTTCTTTCTACTATTTCTCAGTTCTCAAACCTCTATATAAAACCCTACCTTGCTTGACTTATTTTTCTCTCTGTGCTAGAAAAAACACCCAGCTAAAAAAAAAAATACAAGTAAGTCTCCAGTTAAAAGCCACAGAATTCCTGAGGTTGGAAGGGATCTCTGGAGGACTTCCTGCTCAAGCTCACCTCGAGCAGGTTGCCCAGGACCTTGTCTAGTTGAGTTTTCAAGTATCTCCAAGGGCAGAGACTCCATAACCTCACTGGGCAATCTGTGCCAGTGTTTGAGTATCCCACAGTAAAAAAAAAAAACAAACCAAGCACAAAAACATCCAACCCTCCCAACTCTGAACAATTAAATCCCACCCCCAAAAAAAAAAAAAAAATCAATCACACCACTATTTCAAAAGCAGATGATATATTATTTCTTCCACTCAAAAAGGAAAAAAAAATTAAATTTACAAACTCTGAGTGACTAAGCCTATGTAAATATGAGTACCTAGGTGCCTGCATATATGCAAGTTTCTCCTATGTTTATTTAAGTATTTTAATAGGAAATGGTCCATTCAGATAGAGAAATTTATCCCCAGTGCTGTCCTAGGGCAAAACAAAAACAAGACAAGAATATGTATCAGTACACATTTCAGCATAGAAAGCAGGTTAAAAAACAGCTGCACACCGTATATTCTTGAGAACAGAAACTAAAGTCTGCCCAGCAGAAATAGAATATATTTAGTCTACTAACTTACTCTATTCGATATATGAATTTATATCACCATACACATTAATTTTCAATTATTTTTGTTCTGATTGGGAACAGAGATTATTTGATAACACATCAAGTGCAAAGCATACAATAGTGTTTCTAGAAACTGAATTGATACGTTCCATTTTGAACAAAAGGATGAGCAGAACCACAGTTTATGCTTGACACGTTTTCCTATTTGCAGCATAGGAAAAGAACAGCTTTCAACAAAGAAAAATAGGTGAAATCCTGCTCTCAAAAAATGTCCCAGTTTTCTTCAGTTTTTAGACAGAGTAAGAGAAAATGTCCTTTTAAAGTCTCAGCTGACAGTTCACCATCAATGCTGTCAATCCAAGGTTCGTGTTTATTGAGCATGACATCAATTTCTCTCTTTCTTAAAATCTTTACTGCTTTTGAGTTGTCCTCCTCCACCTTCCTGAAGGCCCTGAAATACATGACTTTCCTGTGCTTTGAACAGGTTTGCATTTAGAAGATCTGAGAAAGATCCCATTTCCTCAGTAGTGTCATTTCTGGGAGCTCGGCTGGAGGTTTTTCAGAAGAAAAAAGAAGGCATCCAATTCCCACTGATTTTCTGTGACTCATATTCTTAGGAAAACCTCATTTCTTCCCTGTACTTTCTTACAATGACAATTTTATATACTCTGATTCTCTTCTTTACCTATTGCTGCAGATAGACCTCATTATTTGAACACCCACACTGATTTTCTATGACTATTTGTGTCCAAAGGTTATAATAAATTTCACCTGTTCAAATCCAATTCTCTGACATTTGTTGTTGCCAAAAAAAGTTCAAATCTCTTTTCAGCCAGTAATAATATTGGTGTCAGCTGCCAGGTCCTTTCCTTTGTGGACTTTTGCCCATTTAAACTAATGGTGTCTTATTTGTTTTATGATTGTTTTTTTTCTAGTAGCTGCCCTTCTGTGAAGCCTTCTCTTGGCTATGTAAGTCATACACCAATCTGGAGGACACCTGCTTTTTAGTACTTGCTGCCAGACCTGTTTGAAAAGTCAAATCTCCACTAAGCACATCAAACACTCCGGTCTCACTAGATCAGAAACACTGTGAGTTGTTTAAGAATGTGGCTTGACATTATACATAATCTGGTCTAGCTGCAGGTGGCTGCCAAAAGGGGAAATCCTGCTGCCCCTACCCCCAACCCATGAGCTGAATGCTCCCTCCCTCTCTCCAGTTCCATTTGGAAGCAAAGATCCCGACACCCATGGCTGAATCAGCTCAGTAAGCTGCTCCAAGGGAAAAATCCTGCCTTCCCCCATTGATAAATGAGTGATGCTGGATGAACTGACACCTTGGCAGCAGCATGACCTGCTAGACCTGATGTAAGGAGAATAAACTCCTGGACAGGAGTGAAAGACACAGGAGCACCTTCTGGCAAAGAAGGAGGGCATTGATTAGGAAGATTAATGCAATGGACGATGTTCTGTGCTTCAAAACTCCATCCCAACTGCAGTTTTCTTAGATCGAGTAAGAGCTAAGTAGCTTCAAGATGAATTCTCAGAACACTTTTTCACAAGACTATTTGTAATCTACTTCTCACAGAGAGAGTTTTATGTATTGCAGAATAGTCTCAAAAAGACAGATAGGGGAAATGAGGTGATCATCCTGTCCCGAGACTGTAGAATACATTTGGCAAACTGCCATAGGGGAGATAAATATCTACATACAAAAACAAAGATGAAGGCAATGAACAGAAAATACATTAAAAAGGCAAAGCGGAAGAAGAAGCATTAGTTATGTGAGGAAATTATAGGGTCAGGCTCTGCACCTAGCATTTCCCAATGAAAACAATTGATTCTAGATTTGGAAGAACTAATTCTACATTAGGTGAAAAATCCATGGAATAGTTTTCATAGTAACTTTCATCTAAGGATATGAAATTGTTTGGCAAGTAGGGAGTAATTAGGACGCAGAGATCACTCGTGTGTTCAGGGAATATTCATACACACATTCCAATGAGAAGAAATTAAGCATCAACGAGAATGTGACATTCCCAAGAATATTCTATGAGAGTACCAAAAGTAAAACCAATATCACTTGTACTGAAGACCTATATAAATCCAAGCAATTATAGGATAGACAATAACATCCACATGACTAAATAAGTCAGCATACTGATTGGTGACGGGCAAAACTCCCACTTGTTTAAAAGACATTCTCCTGGACAACGACATCACTGACTTATATGTTACATCTTGTTAGTTCTAGTTTGGTCCAAGAAGATGCATATAATAATGCGTGCTACAGCAAACCTGTTCAACAAACTACTGCATGATGTTAATAGAGCAGCTCCATGGACAAAGAAAGCAAGCCTCAAGGATGAAGAAACAGGATAGAGCCTGACTCTGGCTGTTACTATAATAACTTAACCATAATAGCCACTCTAAAACTGCATTAGAAAGTCCAGCAAGCAAAGGCATCTTAGCTTAGCTTTCAGTGGCATGGAAGTCAAAGACAATGCTCCCATAAACTAAAAGATCAAAATCATTCAGATCTTATGACTAGCTAACAGAGAATCATGAGAAAACTCTGCCCTTTGACTCAAGAGCAAAACCAAACTCTATGGGAAATGATGCTGATAGAATGGGAACCAAAGTGGAACAAACTGAGGAAGCACATGATGATTTTCTCTGCTGTAAGTGATGGTTCCTTACAAGGCAGCCTTGACAAAACAGAAAAATGGTTGACAAGATTTGAGTGTAATGCATATCCCAAATGAGGAGAGATGCAACCCCCAAGCGGCGTGTGGTAGTAATACTGTACTGTAGCAAATACAATAACAGTAATAATAATTTACATTGCTCTATACTCCCCTTCAAGGCATCTGAAACTAGCTACCGTCAGAGAACAGATGTAGGACTAAATGGCACGTGTCCAATATAGATGAAAAACCTGATTCCTGACTGCTACATCTACATGAGGGGAAAGAAAAGAAAAAAAACCAAAGCAACAAATAAACAGAAGAAATTACAAGAAACAGCTTTTAACTGTAATATTTATGTGAGTACAGGCAGACCCCAGTAATTTATACTAGGGCCTCATTATCAAAAGTCTAAATTGCACAGAACAGTGAAGTTAAGTTTGCAGATCACCTACAACTTCTCTGAGTTGGTCTTTAGCGTGACTGAGGTGAAAATATCCCAAGAGCTGCTCTAGCTTTTACCAGCTGACAATCACTTCAGAAATCACTGTCAAGAATTTCAGAATTCAAATAACTTCTCCAAGCCCTTCATGCTTCACTCGCAGAAGGCAGGTGCAGTCATGATAATCTGGAAAATATTTTGCTCATAAAAAAATGCTTCCAAGGAAGGATCTAAAGCTACTGAATGTGTAACCACTTTATGTCACTGAAGCAGTTCTTAGTGACACAAGTCACTGTGTGAACTGTGTGAAAAAGAAACCTTTTTCCCTGAAAATTGTTGAAGAAGAGAAAATTGTTGCTTTCAGTCAAAAAGGCTCAGAGTCAAGTTTACAACTTGCAATGCAGAACTCCTGGAGTACTAACACAATCCTCATAAGTCAAAAAAAAAAGAAGAGGCTGTCTTCACAGGAGAGAGAAAAACATCCCAAGTCTGTACCATTTGATTTATACTTGCAAAGGAAAGTTGAGCCAGTTCTATGTGTAAACAGGGGTTGAGCTTATGTGCTGCTTTTCTCCTCTTCCATTCTGGGAAATGACTGTGGGTGATCCCTCTTCTTTCTTTACCTCCCACTGTCTCTTCCTCCTCCACCAGAAAAAGAAATTAAAGAAAAAAAAAGGAGAAAAAGATCTGTTTGCCAGTAGCCAGTGTGAATACCAGCTGAAACACCTGCACGCCAGACACGTCCAGCTGTCCTCTCCTCTGCCTCTTGCTGACAAGGCATCTGTGCTGCACACCAGTTTGCTTGCTGTAGGTAAGGAGACTTTTAGGATTATTATTCCCACTACTCTTGTACAGTTCTCTGTACCATCCCCCACAGCCTGCAGAGGGGAACTTCTCCACAATGTACAGCAGTCCAGCAAATATGCTCGGTATAACCCAAAGCAATGGCTTTTCAAATTCTCTTGTGGTACAATCACCACATCATTCCAGTCTTGGGTTACAGGGCAGCACGAAGACAGAGCCTTCCTCTAGGCAGGAAATACAAACGTTTATAAGGTTAAAACCAGGCCTAATCCTCTACTGCAGACTCCCCTCACTCCATTTGCACAAATTGCTGTGCTTAGATAACAGCATCACTGCTCATTTCTTCACATTTTCTCTTCCTGGTTGTGCAAGACTCAGGAATAAACTGAGCACAGCAGGAAGTCTTCCACCTTGAGAATTCGACCCTTATTTCAGACATCCCAGAAAACTGGACAGGAAGGATAAACTTCCAACCAGAGTCAAGTAAAAATTTCAAACCTCTGTGCCTTAAGATTATGAAACAGAACTGTATGAATAACTTCTTTCAGTTCTTGCCTAAAGGAAAAAAAGAGATTTTTAAAAACTGTTTCTAACAAGTTATTTTCAGGGGTTTCATCTGACAAGATACAAATGATATTTTGCAATTCATTAAAACAAAAGAATGCTATACGTAGGAAAGATTGCTTCAAAATGCAAAACCAAAATATGTCCCTTTAAAATGTAAAATTAAAATATCTAGCCTTTTTCACCTAAGTTTTTTTCAGCAAATAATTCACCATATTTTCCTATGTATATAGTCTTTCAAGTGACGGCCACACTTTACTTTCTGCGAAAAGAAACGTTGCATGACAATTTTCCCCCCAATAATATTTATAAGTAAAAATGGCCTGAATTTCAAAACTGCAAAATACTTGCAGTACTCTTTCACTTAAGTGACTTCTGTTTTGTGGGTTCTGAGCATTTATAGAAACTGATGCCTGTGTGCAGAAATACAATGTAGGATTTTACCATTTGACATCTAGATTTTAAAATTTTGGTTACAAGTCAAAAATCTGCAAGACTGCAGGACAAAATGCAAAGACATACACATATAGTGTCGCTATTTACACAAAATCTGTTAAATTTTAATTTTTCCCGTTTTCCAAAACTTAGTGACAAAAAATGGCCTCTTTTACCTTGTCAGATATTTAATACTAAAAGAACATCATACATTTTATACTTGATTTTTTCTTTTCTTTCTCTACACGCTTTCAATAACTTCACTAAGTACTAGCAATAAATCTTGCCTTTAATTATGCTGAAGTTATTGTTGCTGGAGCTGACCAAGATCAAACTGTGGAAAGACAGAATGAATCTGGAATATCAGTTCCCAGAGCTCTGTATTTTTTTCCCCTCATTCTCTTGAATATTTAGTTTCTAAGAGGTGTGCTCACCATTTTCAGATAACAAAGAACATTTTTCAGAAAACAAACAAACAAAACCACTAGCAAAGTGTTTGTGATTAATTTTTAATGCTCCACTGGGTTTCATACATGGCACTAAGAAGGATATTAGTGCTGGGAAAGCAGAATTTCTAAATGTTTTTTAAAGACTACAAAACACTTTACAATTTTTTCTCTCAGTACAGGTAGTGGTGTCGGTTTGTTTTTCAATATATCCATGTGAAGACAGTTAGCTGTCAGTAGGAAAATAGATAATAGTGCATTTTAACCTGCCCTTAAAAGTCAAAAAATCAAGTAAAACTAGTGGCAGTGCTGCCATAATAAAACAGATGATTTCAGTTTCTTCCCAATGAAGAATTTGTGGTTCTGCTCTTCTCTTGAGCAAAGACAAGGGAAGACTCCTAATTTAGCCCACAATTTTTAATCAGAGATAGTACTGTAACTGGTCTCAAGCAATGATGCTCAAATGTTGTCCAAACCTGTTTTCCTTTACAATTCTAAGCAATACATGAAGAAAGATATTGTTAGAAAGTCATGTTAACATGAAGAAAAGTAGGAGATGGGAAAATGTAAACAATAAGCCCCGCAAAACTCACGAACAAATCAGTACATTTTGAATTGCTCTTTGGTAACTGATGAAAAAAAGTGTTATGAAGCAAATCCTTCACTGGGTCACTCACTGGGGAGACTGGTAAAAATAAATTGCACAGCTCTAATTTTCCTAGCAGCTTCCATGCTATTCTTTGAAACTGAGTAAGAAACCCTTGGCCTAATCCCAAGAGCCAATCTATAGTAAATAGTGCACACTTAATGCCTAAGTTCCTTTTTAGCACCATTCAGACAGTGACTTCAGCCACACAGCTTAGTCATAGCAGACATTTTTGTGGTGAAAGCATTAAACCCACATGCAGCTCTCTTTCTGTGGCCACTGGGGGTCATGCTCCTTTCCCATTAGCTGAATAAATCATAAAGTCTGCACAGACCACACAAGAAGCAAGGCTAGCAAGCCACAGGCAGTGCCTACAGCCTGCTATTTCTTTTCAGAATTAAAAAAAAAAAAAGGAAGAAAAGAATAACAGGAGAGAAACACAGCAAAACAGCCTAGCTTTAAGAAATTATTTGTTTTTTAAAAAAAATTTGATCTCTTTGAAGTCCACAGAGATTTGTTTGTTTGTTTGTCTTTTAACCTAAGCAGTTACACAAAAGAAGAAAAGCAGAGAAAAATAAAAAGAGTGGCATGCAATTCCTTTGTCCTGTGCTGCAACAGCAGAAGGTAAAAAATCCTGCTGGTTTTTTAAATAATAGAGGCTGTCATACAATATAGAACCTTATCAGACACCCAGGGAAATCAAAACAGCTGTTGATAAATAATATATAATATAGCACTGAACAAGGAATCAAAATAGTGCAGAACAGTTTTCACATCAAATGATTTATTCTGCCAATGAAAATGACAGTAACTGAGCAAGGTCTGGAAGTCTAGAGGTTGGTTCAAGTTCCCATCAATCAGAAAACAAGATAAGAAGGAATTTTAAACACAGCCATTAGCATGCAGCTAATGAACATGGAGAAGATATGCACAGCTCATTATGCTAAGGAGCATTCCTTTAAAATGTACCAAACTCTGAAATAGTTTAAAAAGTGCACTGAACTTTAGCGAGACTTTACATAAGAGCTTGATTGGCAACTCGAACATGCCCTGCTTCCCAAAGCCCCCCGGTGGGGCGGGCAAGGGGGAGAGGCTGGGAGAGCAGCTTTTCAAACCATGTTCTGTTCCATGATCCCGTCTAGATCATTTGGACATGCAGTGTTTAGAAAATAACATTTACATGCTTCACTGTCTACATGCTGAAAAACTGCGCTGAGCAGGGAGGACAGCTGAATCAGGGATTGCTGGGTCTATTTACGCACTGTCAGCTGAACTTTTGTTCCCTATCCTATTTTGGGTTGGCATTTTTGGTGCAATCTAGGGTATTTTTTAGCACAATAAAAAGACCCAAAACCACCAAAAAACACCAGTGAAGAAAAATATAAAAACAAACCTAAAAAGCTGAAGGACAACAGAACCAAAAAAAAAAAAACAAAAAGGAAATAAAAGAAAATAGGGTCAGATAGGCTTAGACCAGAGTTTAGAAAGCTCTTTCAATCAGCTCTACCAGTAATCCTATATCCTTACCTGCAATATAACTTACTCTTTAGCTATTATAGTCCTCCTGAGCAAAGACAGATAATCATGTTGAATTGTGACAAATTATACAGTGGTTTTGAGATGTGAGCAAGCACTCACAGGGGAGTAGGGCAAGACCACTTAAACCCATTTCATTTGTGACTTAATATTGTGGGTTAAAACTTACGTGACCTTTGCCAAAGACATCTCATATATGTGCAGGAGAAATATCAAATCCCAAGTCTCAAAAGATTCCTAGCAATAAGATACACAGTTTCTGACAGGTCACCCAAGGCATGGCCTGAATTTTATCACGGAATTCTTACTGATGGATTAAGCACCACTTTAACCAGAATAACAATAAATAAAAATCCCTCAGTGGAAAAATGTAGAACTGTGTAAAATTTAAGATTTCACTCATTCCAGTGGAACAGTCAGCTTTTAACATCTTTATACATGTGTTTTCCCCACCAGCAAAAGACATTCCTAGAGCTCATACAGAGTATTCTCCCTGAAACTGGAGCACTCAAAAGATCTCTAATGCTTGAGATTTCAAACTGATGCAGTTACCAAAAGAAGCTGCATGAAGCACAGCTCCATTTTGGCCTTTATAAGCCAATTTTTTAACCTTTTCCTTAGGCAGAATTTGTGTTGATCTCACTGGGAGATTTGCTCAAGTGAGGACAGCAATACTAGACTCCACTAGCAGCAAGAACCAAGGATACCACTTCAATGATTTTAAAATTAAAACCATATAAAAATATACTTGCTTTGTTCAAATGTGTATGAACATTAGCAACATAGAGCATTTCACAGGCCTGCTTAACACAAGGACAGCTACAGATTCAAACGTGGCTACTTTCAAAGCACCCTCACTCGTAATGAACAAACACAATGCAGACATTGTGAGGCCAAATTCTCTCTCCAGAATCTGGTATGGGTACATGCTCTCCAGAATCTGGCATGAGCCCAGGGTAGGGTAATGCAATATCTGTAAGGGAAGGGAAGAAAGGCTTTCTCAAGGCAAGGAGAAGAAAGCCTAAAAGGTTCAGGTGAGGGACAGAAGGCCAATCTTCCCCTCTCACTTTTTGCCCTCTGCCTGCTGTCCTAATCAAAGTTCAAAGCTGTCAAGTGAGTTTAGATCTGCCATTCCCAGAGTAGAGAAACGTTCATGCATTTTTGCCCTTCTGGAAAAAAAAAAAAATAAAAGGAGTAGGAAAATGGTTTAATCCTTAAATTTATATGCTATTAACAGCATAGTATGAGGCCTCTTCCCCAGATGTACTGATGAGAAAATGATATAGGGTTACAATACACAACAGCCAGAACAAACACATTGATTTCCCTTGTATACCACTATTTCTATCTTTGCAAATAAACCTAAGATTCAGGATGTTTAAATGAAAGAATTTTATCTGGCAACCTATTCTCCACTGACGTCTTCCATACCAATGAGTACCAGCAACAGCAAAACCCAAATCATAGAAATTCTAAGAGTCAGAAGCTTTCCTGAGCAAATACAGGGGTCTTCCATCTTCACTGAGCAAATTCCAGCAACAGCACAAGTGCATAAGTCACATCTTCACGTAGTACAAACCAACCAACATAATACAATTTATTAAAAATGCAAGCACCTCCCATGCCAGTAAAGGTTTAGGGAGAGCTGGGGCTGCACAGCTTGGAGAAGAGAAGGCGCAGGGGGTGGGTGGGTGTGTTTTATCAATGCATATAAATACCTGGTGGGAGGGTGCACAGAAGATGAAACAAGGCTCTTTATGTTGGTGTCCAGTGAAAGGACAATGCAAGAAGTTCCCTCTGAACCTCAGGTTTAACTGTGAGGGTGACTGAGCATGGGCACAGGCTGAGAGGCTGTGGAGTCTCCCTTGGAGATATTCAGAAGATGTGTGGAGAGGGTCCTGGCTCCAGGTGTCCCTGCTTGAGCCCTGACTCGGAACTGGTGCCCTCCAGAGGCCCCTTCCAGCCTCAACCATTCTGTGATTATGTGATTGACTTAAAAAAACCTGAAATCGTCAAATTTGAAGGTTGAATCTGTGATACTAAATACCTTTCCACTTTCAGGCCACAAATTCTAGACAAAACCATAGCATTACTAATTGTACTGAAGAAATATGAAAGAGTGCACTTTCACTTGTTACATGGCTTGGATAAGTCAGTCATTAAAGGTTCATGTTTTCTGTATTTTTAAAAAAGAGATTAACAGAGTCTGTATTGATTACAACACTGTGAAACACACTTTACACTGCAATAAAACTTCAATATAAGAAAAATGTTGCTCACTCTGTAATTCTGTATTAAGTGTGACAAGGTGTGCACTAAGTTTCAAGTACTCTGGACTACTACTATCATTATTTTTCAACATCCACGAGCACACACATAAAATATAGCCCCTCTTTCCAGAAAATTTCTTCCAAAAACCCAAGAGTAAAGCTAGGGATGTGGTTATGATGAGATACTACCAGCCACTCCTGTTTTAAAGATACCCTGTACTACCCAAGATAAGGAATATCTCATGCTAACCAGCCTCTCCGTTGTGCCTAATTGAGTAATTACTCTTTTGCCTTCCTCTGCATCTTCACTGCTCCTTAACATTACAACAATAAGAATTTTTTCTTCATCTTACTCTTGTTGATCTCAGGATTTTACTAACTGGTGAGTTGGTAAATTCAGGAAAACTATTAGAAATATGCTACTCACAACACTATAGGTAGGTCTGCTCACAAATTAAAGGTGTATTCTTTCATTATTGCATAATGAAACTATTTAGAACTGATGGGCAATATCCACAGATCATGTGCACAGTGCTTCCATTGATGTAACAAGAAATTACTGCGGACATAAGGAGCACTTAGAACTGTGACATTTGCCTACATCCCATCAGTTAAGATTAAATCTTAAAATTTATTATCATAATGGGTGATTATTTTATAGTCTTGAATCCGAGTGCTACTGCAGCTATACAAAGAGGTTCATACTTTGGTATGCAACAGTAGATCAAGACTTGTTAAAATAAAACTAAATTTGACTATGTTAGATAGTTTTCAAAAGGTAGAAAGTGTTAAGTTCTTTAAAAATGTTCCTTCAAAAATGGATTACAATTGGATTCATTGTGTTTCTAAGAATACTGCCGTAGACCAGATTCAGACACTGTTGTTCAAAAGCAAAAGGTATTTATACAAATATTCCTAATTTGGAAAATGCTTATACTAAAACTCCTTATTGAAAGGACAGTAGGTTGTTCTTTTTAAATGCCAAAATTAAAATACTGTATCAGTTAGTCAAATATTTTGCCAGGGGAAAAAATACATGAAAGAAGCCATCATCCTGAAATGACTATAAGAATTTCTATTGGTGTAAAACACACTTATCTAACTCTTTATTTATCAATGGGGGTAATTCCACAAACTTGAGAGAAAGTTTCTGCTCTGTCTTGCTTTGAATTGTTGCTGCTGCATCCCCTCTCCCATTTAAAATCACTTTGCTTAGAACGATGTACATTTTGAACTTAGGAATATATTTGTAAAACTGGTAGTTGCGGTAATAAGATGAGGTTTACATGTCTGTCCACATCAGCACCATGTACTCAAGATGGATTTCAGCTGCCAAAAAGGTCAATCCAAACTGCTTGCACAAACCTGTCTTTATGCTCCTGTTTATTATGCTCCCATGTAGTCGATGTCTCGTGCACTAAAACAGTGCAGCCATATGTCAACATCTCTCTGGTGGTTCCCAATGTTCTAAACAAGAGCGAGGGTGCACTGAACCTCCCATGTAAACTTTATACAACAGATTCAGCAGAACTGTAATTATTTACAAAATGATGGCATGAGAAATCTCTGGATTTATATCTCACTTTAAAGTAACAGGGATTGTGTCCACATAATTCTTGAGCTCATGGTAGGTTTCTAATTTACTTTCTTATTTTGGTATGATAAGATACAACTCAGCATTCTTTAAAAATCAATGTCACTCATTTTTTAAGTTATTAATAACTTTCTTAAAAAGCACTTCTCTCTCTCTCTGTCTTTCCTCTATTTTTTTTTCTTTTAATAAAGGCCCTGTGTTTCATTACAGATGAACCTGTATGTTGAGTAATTGGCACTACATGACACTTGTGTCTTGGATTCCTGTTATTCCCTGGATAGAAAGGAGTAGGTAAACAAGGGAAGCACAGAATTCACTCAGCTGCAGATTATAACTGCAAATAATTGTAGGTAAATTCCACTGAACTCCACTTTCGAGCTTCTCTCCAAGCCTGACATATTTGTCACTATGGCAGGTCCTCAGCTGACAGACGAATGACTGTGACTTTTCCACTGCTCTTTGCAGACAAATGGAACAGGACAGCAGAGAGGATCAGGCCCACCTGAAACAAAGTGCACTCAGGGATTCTGATCCAACTGATACCAGCTCCACTGGGCTATTTCTCACCAGTCCTCCCTGAAATTTGTGACCCTCTCTCAGTCTTCTTCCTTCTTACTTTTACAGTCTTCTTTTAAATACTTTTTCTCGCCCCTCCAACAGCACATGCACAATGAATCAAGCTGCTTCTGTAAGATCAGACTAAGTGACTAAGTAAATATGACACCTTGGTTTTTAACTTAGTAGCCACAATGTTTATGAACATTCGCATCGACCGTTTTTCAGTTGCTTTAACATTTTCATATGTAATTAATACACGTTAAGGTATTCCTACACAGTGCGTATTGAATTACCTTTGCTCCACATAGAAAAGCATTCAGTTGTTTTTGTTGCAAAGCTAATATATAATGAAATAATAATGATTATTTGTAATACAGTGTTGCTTGTCTTAGGATCTCAAATGATTGAGTATAATGAAGTATTTATTATTTCTATTTCAGGACAAGCAAACAGTGTTAAATGGCTTCTCCAGAATCCAGGGCTTATGGTCCTCTGCTCCAGCCACTCTTACTACAGTTTGTTATTTCTCTATGCTGGTGGGCCTCTTGCCTGAGTTTAAGACAGTTAAATAATGTAATTAAACAATTAAGATGATTGTTCTTAAATGATCAATTAAGACAGAATTCTAAACATGCTTCCTCATTTGGAATTTAGCCTACTTTCTATCTCCCTCTGTGTATCAGAGACAAGGCAGCCAGGCTAAATTCAGAAATCATTGCACTTCTTATATTATGTGGTTTATCCCAAGCTTACATGAGTGCTATGTGGTGAGTCCTTCTATTTTAGGGAAAACTTACATCTACACAGCCAATCAATGCAGCCAGCAGCTGCATGGATTTAACATGAAGAAAAGACAACTTTTACTTCTTGCTGTACCACATATATATGTTATTTTCTTCAATATCTGGCAGATATAACAAGTGAGTTCTAGAGTTGAAATGAATGTCCATGTTAAACATCTGAAATTTGCTGAAGTAACCTTCACACGCTTACTTAGAACAGTTTTTGTTAATTAGACTGGAACTGGAACAATAAAAACCAAAGCCAGTGATAGCATACTTACCACACCTCTATTTAAATAATTACCAGGCAGAACTGAGATGATAGAAATAGAGAGGCTACAGGGATTTTGTGATATGTAAATAAAACTGGCATGCCTAAAACATGCTTCATCTCTAACTGCAGATATTGTAATTTAATTTAAAAGGAATAATATTTAAATAAAAGATTACCCACTTAAACAAGTTTTCTCTCCAAGCCTCCCTCTCAGTTTTAAGTCACTCTGTTTAGATCCTTTGCAGAACTGGTGTCTTTCTTTACTACTTTCAATCTGTATCATAAACATTCAGTGTTATTACAGACATCATGGTATCAAACTCCAGATAGTCTGATGTTTTAGGGGAAAAAATTGGACTATTTAAAGTGATTATAACTTTCCACTTGATAGTTTAACATTCTACGATCATTACTGAGTCTGCAGGCACAGTTAACCTGTTCTGGTGAGACAAACATGTCTTTTCTAATGTTTACTGAGATATTGTAAATTACTTAACGTACAGCAGAGTACGTTTTTCTCAGTTAATCTAGATCTGATCCCTGAGGGGCTATTTATTACATATGTATACAACCTGTCTGTAGAAGTGAAGTTAATGTAATATGACACAAGTAGCACACATTGTTTAAATGTGCTCCAGAAAGTTAGCAAATTTAGTTAAAAGAATACTTACATGCTCTTCTGCCTGGAAAACAATGAGGAAAAGGGTTCTAAATATTAAACACTGCTGTTCACTGTAGGTGGCCAATTAATACACTGTATCCAAGCTGGAACAAATCCTTCAAATATATACATAAAGCATATAATCTCTTATCTGCTTAGGCATGATCAAATTTTAACAAATCCTAGTAACTTCAAACACAGCTTTAATGGGATGTAGTACTAAAACATGCAAAGTAAAGAACAGAGTTTTTAAGAACATAATCTGTTTTAGAATGTTTCAAGAGAACTGCTTTGAAATGCAATTATAATCTTAACCCATGAGTAAATGTGTGCCATCTTGCACAATTAAGTTACATGAATTAATATATATAGAAAGAGATATCCTCTTCTTCCTAACACCTATCACAAATTGAAAATGAGGGTTTCCATCTCAAGATAAGAAGTATCTTGAGATGGTTCTAAAGGGTAGCTATGTTTAACACAGGAGCACATTTATGGCTACAATCTTGGTCCCTGTAAATGTTTTATTTGATGATGAGAGAGAGAGTTTACTTGAGAGGGAATCCTAGCAGGATTTTACAACTATTCTATGCACTGATAAATAGTTGGAATATGCTTTAAGAGTGTCTATCTGACTTTTGCATCTTTATCTCACTAACCTAAAATTAACACAATGCATCTCTTTCTCGGGGTGCCAAAAGCTCAGCGTGGGAGCTGCTGATCTCCAGAGAGTCTCAGCTTTCCCTTACACGTATGGTGAAGATACTTATTACAAAGGCTGGGCTTCCAGTTTCCTTCTTGTATGCAGAAAATGAGTTTTTCACACTGGCTTGGTCCCGTTTTGTTCTGCTTTACAGTTCACTTGTCTGCATGACTGACAAATGAGACATATTTTGAAAACAGCAATATGGGTTTAGAATTGGTTCTATTACCTTGAAGATAAAGTGCAAACTGTTTCAGGTCATAGAATCATAGAACCATTTGGGTTGGAAAAGACCTTTAAGAAGGCCAGCATATTCTGTGCAGAGGCACAACTCAGACTAACTGCTTCTCATTCTGAGACAAAAATTAACACCTGATAATTTAAATCTCCCTTCTTTTCCCAAAATACGTTGTGATTCCCGATTATGAAAAGAAATAGCCTGTATGCTTGTGATGCAAGTCGTGTACTCTAACGTAGTAAGCAAACCTCTAGACTATTTACAGACCACCCTGTTAAAGAACTTCAGTGAACTCTGTGAAGATGCTCTTTACAGTGCTTTGATGTTAAAAGGAAAAGGATTTTTGCCATATACGGTAACTGTGCTAGGTGTGATTTTGATCTTTATTCAGTGAACAGTCACAGTCAGACTCAGAAAAAAGATGCAGAAATATAGTTGAAAATTCAGGTAGAATTTAAGCANAATTGGTTCTATTACCTTGAAGATAAAGTGCAAACTGTTTCAGGTCATAGAATCATAGAACCATTTGGGTTGGAAAAGACCTTTAAGAAGGCCAGCATATTCTGTGCAGAGGCACAACTCAGACTAACTGCTTCTCATTCTGAGACAAAAATTAACACCTGATAATTTAAATCTCCCTTCTTTTCCCAAAATACGTTGTGATTCCCGATTATGAAAAGAAATAGCCTGTATGCTTGTGATGCAAGTCGTGTACTCTAACGTAGTAAGCAAACCTCTAGACTATTTACAGACCACCCTGTTAAAGAACTTCAGTGAACTCTGTGAAGATGCTCTTTACAGTGCTTTGATGTTAAAAGGAAAAGGATTTTTGCCATATACGGTAACTGTGCTAGGTGTGATTTTGATCTTTATTCAGTGAACAGTCACAGTCAGACTCAGAAAAAAGATGCAGAAATATAGTTGAAAATTCAGGTAGAATTTAAGCAATCATGAAAAGGCTATTCAGCTCCCACCAAATACAATCAAACTCTAAAAGCACCTCAGTTTTCATTTTTAAGAGTCCTGAGTGCCTTCATTGCTGCTTTCATGCCTGCCACTAAACATATCAGTTACCACAGAGCAGAGCAGCTCATCAGACCTTAATTCTTGCCTGAGCATGAGCATCCCAAGGATCTCTGGCCAGGCAGTTTGTAGACATTTGAGATAAGGCTCCAAAACCAATGGATCAGTAGCTACAGCTTCAGGTTCTTTTCAGTATGGCAAAGGGTTAGATCACCACTACTTTTTATTATTAGCCCAGCACTTGCAAAATCCCCTGCCTAAAAGGTTTCAAATCTTTTGCAAAGGAAGTTATCACTGCAGGCTGGAAAAGAAAGGGATGTGTATGCATGAAGAGCAGCTAGAATCATTGGGCTGAAGCTGTTTTGGGAAAACCATGGTTTGAAGGTTTCTGTTCTAAGACTAGAACAAAACAGGAAAAGGTGTGGAACTGGAGTTTTGTCTCATGCTTCAAGGACAGTACTTTTAATTTGTAGGGCAAAAAAATAGTCCATAAACAGATGATTCTAGCACTGCTAAGCTGGTAAACTCCTGGGTCTGTTGCTGCTAGAGGGAAGGCTTCATCACTAAGTCTGACAACACTGTCCATATTTGCTCCAAGGAATTCATCTGTAGTGGTCAAGGCTCAAGGGGAGAGTTAGTGTCCCTTCATCCCTCTGAGACAATTATGACCTCTACTAATCACAGCAGAGGAAAAGTTTGAGTCTTCTAAAATGGAAGAAGGACTCCACTTGGCAGGCACAGTGTGTGAGCACTAATAATAGACATCTTAATTGTTTTGGAGGTTGTCATGGCCACTGGAATATTTAAAAAAAAACAAAAACGAAACAACCCCCAACAAAAGCAACAAAAACACAACAAACCCAACATCAAAGAAACCTACTGAAACTGTTATTCTTGAAGTTATACTGGGAGAGGGACTTCTGCTGCTCTAACAGAACCAAGTGCTTACCTCTCAAACATCTTATGGCAGGGTTCAACATGCACCTCTGCCTTCACCCTTCTCCACTGAATAACTAGATCCTCAGTGGCTCTGGTGCCTTCCAAGGCCTTTCTCTCTCTATAAATCATGTCACTGTGTCCAGTCTACTGTGCTGGCCACAAGCACAACATGAGAATGGCAGGATGGAGTAGTGAGCTCCAGCCCTTAGTTGAATGACAAGTCCATTCCTTGGTGGAATGACATTGCTTGTACCTTAGTATCTGTGTGTTTTCAGAAACATAGAGTATCCTGTTTGGATTTGCAAGTGCCAAGCTAGCATTTACCGTACATTCCCTGGTTTTAGCCCTACTTCAAGGTCCTTCCTAATAAATAGCATCCTGAGTAGGAGAGGAATAAGAACTTAAATTGAAGCTAGTTGTTTCCTCTTCCAATTCATAAGTAAGATATTTTCATTTTTTAATTAAGTTTGCTAGAAAGATTATACTATTTCTTCCACTTCTACTGTACAACATGCTGATTTGAACTATATTTATTACAAACCTGATTTACGTAGCTTTCTACATTGACAATTGCTCTCGTTCGAAAGGAAATAATGGGGATGTCAAGATCCAAACAGAAGTAATTCCTTTTGTCATCAGTATAAAGCAGGGAAAACAAAGAACTCTGCTGTAATCTGTACTAGTTTGGAAATGCCTCTAAAATGCATACAAGACTAAAGATTCCAAAACAGGATCTTGATCCAAATCCCAGTGAGTTTAACTGAAAAACCCTCCACACCAAACAGGGCAAATTCCACTGGTTTTGAACCAAGTCCTAGTATATTTACGGTGATTTGAATGTTCTTTTTCATGTTAACAGAAGATGACAAATATATTCAGGTACAACATTATATTGATTTAAACATTTACTCCTGGTCCCAGTAAAGTCACTGCCAATTCTACTAACTTGAAGAATGTATTTATGTGAAAACCTTTCTCCGTAGCTTCAGTACTATAATCATTGAAGTTTATGAGTTAATGTTTTCTTTTTTAATGTTTTAGCACTGTTTGACTAATGACTAAATCTTTGTATCAATGACATACACAACAGAGGTCATTTTATCAAAATATTCCTAAATTATATGCCCGTTTCCCTTTGAAGAATTCAAAATAAAAGTATTTATATAGGGGTTTTTTTTAGAAATGGAGACACTAAAGAATAGGGAAAAAGCAATTTTCTCCATATTGCACAACAACCTAGGAGCAGGTTAATAAGGCACAACAAACCATTGCAATCACTCTGTCTGATCTCATGAATAGCATCGGTCAAGGACTCTCTGGAGTTTAAATAAATAAATCTGGTTTAAAATAGAGCATATCTTCTAGAAATAAATGGATAGAAGTAAGAAATAAAGTGTAGTTCTAAGATGTTCAGTGACTGTCCTGTTCTCGCACTGCTACAAAAGTTACTTACCTTCTCTTCTCAAAATAACACTTCAGTTGAAGTCAAAATTTTTCTAGCTAAGATATCAGTTGTGCTGACTTCTAACTTTGCCTGCAAGAATGAAGAGCTTTTTATTAGAAGATTTTTGTTCCACATATACATACTTATATGGATGAGAATGCAAGAATAGGATTTCAGTTTTCTGCCTGGTTGGCAGTAAGCCAGTCACTATAGTCCCCCAGGACACCCTCCCACAACTACTGATAAGTATAGTTTTACATTCACTTTTGAAAATAATGCATAATTCATATTACTTTGATATAAAATTAATGACATACAGAAAGCAAAACATATCTTTACAACAAATTAATTTGAGTTGTATTGTAGTTACAAGGGAATTAAAAAAAAAGAAAGGCATCTTGCCTCAAATTCTTTGTGAACCTTTATCTTCATCAATTTATTTCCCTCATACTGTTGCCAAAATCTTAAGATTCACCTATATAGAAATTTTTACTGTAAATTAACTATTTTTTTTAACTACATGGACTACATAAATCTGCCTTTTAATAAAACAGGAAAAAATCTTTCAGTATTCAGTAGTGCTATAGCATATCCCCACAAAACTCCTGAAAATTGTATACAAATCTCTGGCCTATATAGGTTAGTGTATGACACAAAACTAAGTTGCATCATTGAAACTTCTATCCCAGCCTCTCTCCTCCCACTAGAGGCACCTAGAGATCGGCCATTAAGTCTGATAAATTTGTATTTGAAGAACAGCCATCTCTTTTTCTTCAAATTTTCTGATGTGCTCCCCAGCTCAGGAAGAAAACAGAGGAAACAACAAACACCCAAGAACTTAACTTACAATTTACCTCAAGAAATCCAATACATACATTTTCTGAATTACAATTTTTTGTGTAATGTCACATTTGCAACTATTTTTGCTTATAAAGGTATAGGTGGTCCATTGCTTCCAAAACTAGGATAAGAAGGGTTTGAATATAACAAGAGCAGTGTCTAAGTCTGGTTGGTGCTCTGCCACCACTTACTCTAAATTCTTAACACAATACAGACTATTTAAAGGTACTTATTTAAAGTACACACTCACTTAAATCACATTATAATTAGACATAAGTTGCTTTCCATTCTGAGAAAAAGATTAATAAATGTGAAAAAAAGATGTTTCTCTACTTTGCCTCTATAGGCCTAGATGATACCAAGATGCTTTAGAGAGAACCAAGCTCTCCAGCTAAATAACTGGTAAGGTATTCATCTTATCAAAATCAGCATGCACAAAATGATTTGAAACTTCACCCTCCAGAATAAATACCTAGGTCCTTATGGGATTGTTTTTCTTCATTTTCATTTTCTAAGAGTAATAAAGATCTTGGGGTAGGGCATTTCCTTTGGATTAATGACTGGCTGGGGTTAATGGCCAGGATGTTCCTTGGGCCATCATCCCCTCTCAGACGGTCATTAATCCCCAGGAAATGCTCTGCGCCTCAATCATTATTGCTTAATTTCAGTGCAAACAAACTACTGTGGCAGACAGCGTGCTGTATGCTATCCCTTAAACACAGGCAACACAGATTCACTTTATTTTATCAATTGTTTACTGTACGGGCTATTTTCTGTAGCAGGAGGAAATCACAGATCTTTTGACTGTTCTATGAAATCTGTTGTTTGCCCTCATGATAATTTGATAGACCGGACTATTTCTGCATGAGTTATTCTGTTTGTCACTTAAATTGTCATGGTTAGTAACTATCAGCTGGAAGGCCACTGCTCACTTTATTTCCTGGCAAAATTCAAATAAATGCCCTAAATACTACTTGCAAAACATATTTTCCAATGACAGTGTTACCTACCCATGCACGCACATCATCTTAAGTATGAGGTTATTAAATTTTACAGGATACCTCATTTGACACATCCCGACATTTACTGTACAATTTCAGGCGTGCCACAGAGTTATTAAATTATCAACAGTAAAATATAACATGGACTTTCTCCAGGCTTGTGCTATACAAATATTTACTAGAGCACAGAACTTTGTTATATTTCTCTAGTCTACTTGATAATCCCCTGATTAGACATCCACATGCTTGGTGGAGCCAAAGAAAAACTGGAAATGGTCAAAGGCGATGCAGCGTATTTGTTTTTAAAGGCTAACTTTACAATAGTTTGACTTCAGAAAACTAGTTAATCAAACTGGCCAACCTTATTGATTTCTCAGCTTTGGGAATAAAACAAAAGGATTCAAAGAGGCTATTAGTGGTAACTGAAAGCCACTTTTACTAAAGATTTAAAAGCTGAAAACTTTAGGAATTTGGATATTGCTACCTAATTGGGGCACTTATCCTCTGCCTTTTATGTGAAAAATTTCAAAATACAGACAATAGGTAAGTGCTTATGGTCAAAAGCATTTGTTCTTTTCCAAACTTTTAATTCAAATTCCAGTATAAGGACGATACTATGCTAAAATAAGTGGAATGACATAAGTAGAATAAATGGAATTTAAATTACCATTTTCAAGGACCTGTTGTATTCTTCACAATTAAATGCATTTACCATGCATTAAACATCTCTGTGGCATGAAAAGTGTCCACTACATCTCTCCTGTGATTATTCACAGCATTACATTGTTCTGCTACAAACCTCAGTGATTTTTTCTCTGAATCCAAGAGAGGATTTAGCTGTGAAGACAGCAATAGAGAAGGTGGTCGGACTATAAAAATTCTTCATCGTCATTATCTTGACTGGGCAGAGCTCGTACTACAAAACCTGAACAGATGTCTAGGCTGCATTTCCAAACACATTCACCCACCTCACATAAGCAAGCTGTGTTCTAAGAAAAGATGCAGGAAGCTGTATTAGTACATTCTATCACTACTGCTCTGATTAAAAAGTTCAGGCTCTAATTCAACCCTAATGGTTTGCAGCATGTCCATGAAAAGCCTGGGCTGAAGCGCTGCTAACAAACTTCAGTTGGAGGCAGTGAGGCAGGGAGGTCTCTTGCAGAATCTGTTTTGACAATGCCCTGATGATT
This sequence comes from Ifrita kowaldi, assembly GCA_013398055.1. Taxonomy (NCBI): domain Eukaryota; kingdom Metazoa; phylum Chordata; class Aves; order Passeriformes; family Cinclosomatidae; genus Ifrita; species Ifrita kowaldi. The sequence goes on from VZRS01001086.1 coordinate 45,432, forward strand.
TCCCCTGAAAAAGCTGGCTTTTACACAGGCCTGCAGTTTAGGAGGTTGTTTCAGGCACTTCTGTTAGTCCACATGTTAATACATATAGGAGAAAAATATCCCCACAAAGGGTTGCCTTGTTTGTTTAGACTACAATACAGTAACAGGAACACACAATTCTAAATAAAAATTGTTTGATATGCACTATATTGAAGAAGGTCACCAAGCCAAAAAGGTAGGATAGAGCTGAAAGCAATGAGCTTTGGTAAGTGCACAAAATCAAAAAAAAAAAAAAAAAAAAAAAAAAAAAAAAAAAAAAAAAAAAAAAAAAAAAAAAAAAGAAAGAAAGAAAGAAAGAAATACACAAAGTACACAACAGGCTGGGGAAAAAAAAGGAAAAGCATCAATATATTTCAGATCTAAATATGGCATTTTAATCTAAAAAATATGAACAATTGGTTGAGCGAAGTCACCCAGGTCATTCTAAGCATACAGATGTCAGGTATTGAAAAACACTATTGCACTTTGATTCTCTGAACAAGAATTTCCAGTCTTTTCCTGCATGGTTTTGCTTTCAAGTGTAAGCAGACCATGTTCATTAAAACCAGATGCTACTGTCTCTTTGCTCCATTTCAGTTATCAATATCATGTTTGAAAGATTCAAAACATTTTAATAAAAATTTAGCTGTGTTTGTGAACACACCAGGCAAGGCTGGGTTAAGATGCCAAATTCCATAGGCTTTCTTGCAAAAAGAAAAATCTAGATAATTCGAACTGTACTCCCCCTTCTTCTTTAAAACAGTTTTAAAATTACTTGTGCATTCCAGAACGAAAAAGCAAACAAATAAAAATATCATCAAACCCAAACAAAAGCTAAAACCCTAGGTAACAAGAAAACATATGTCATCTGATGGCACGCCCTGCAGACTTTCTGTCAGCTGGATGGGGAACCAGCCATGCTTTTCCCTTGTTTTCTTCTACTGAGAGAGGCTTTAGAGGAAGAAAACGTAGAATACATCTACTTTGACTTTGCTTTCGCTTCAGTGGTAAATTTTATTCTTAGGGGGTCTATTCTCTGCTTCCTGCATGTTACTCCAATAGCTGAAATGGAGGTGGTCCAGAAAAATCACATCTTCAAAGCCTGGATCCTCAGTTTGCAGCTCAAGCTCGTTCTCATATTGTGAGATCTACTGGGCTCCAGGGCTTATGCCAAAGGTCAAAAAGCATTGCTCTAATTTAGGTTATTATCATTATGGGAGCTTTTAATGGATTTGTGCTGTACATTTCCCTTGTTTGGGCAGATACACACAGTATGGTGCTTGGCTGTGCTCTGAGCTGCTTCATTTCCATCTTTGCATTTCTCAGATTTCTTCAGGTAACAGCTACAATATTATTCTCAAGCATTCCATTGCTGGCAGTTGTTAGATATAGCTCCATAGCCTGTGCAGGTCCCATTACCTTTTGATTTATTGATTTTTCTCCTCTTGGTTGCTGTTTCTCTACCGAGCACATTTTCTTCCTTCTAATTATGTTACAAGAATGGCTCCTTCATTTTTTCACGTACATTGTTTCTTTTCATTATGAAATATCTGTATTTGCAAGAAGCTAGTGTCCTACATCAGAACCTTGTCATGAATCACTGGATCTGTCCTACTTCACCATGAACACTCGTTTCCATCACAGAACAGCTCCAGAGGAAGATAGTCTTGGTACAAATGATAACAGCTGAGTCTTGACACCAGTGAATTAAGCAGTAAAAATGCTTGTTTAACCCAGGACAGAATTTAATTCCAGAACTGGAATAAAAAACAGGGCGAGGATGGCATCAAGGCATATTTATGTGGGGAGATTGCAAATATGTCCTATAAGTTCTAATTTTTCCTATGGAATGTCTATTTCACTTCCTGCTCCTAAAATAATACATAATGGATCTTCCTGTGAGATTATGAGTAGCTGGATATTCCAGTAGCAGGACCCATTGTTCTTTTTATTTTCTTTGCCTATTTTTAAAACAAAGCAATTTCACTGAGGCGAGGATAAATAGGTAGGGACACGAGTAACTTTACTGATCTTTTCTGTGAGAAAGGTGTAATTGCCTTAAAATTATCTCACTTTGAAAAAGTACATTATTTTGAAAGCCGAAGTTAGGAAACCTCCCTTTGAGAGGTTCAAAGATACATTATATACTCATATGCTTTGTATTTCAAGATACGTAAGTGTATATACATCAAAATGAAAGGGAATACAATGCATCTCTTAAACAAGTAATATACTCTACACTCTGTAGTTTTAGACAATTTATTTTGAAATCGTCAAGTGTATCCACGTTCTCAAAAAAGAACTGTGAAAAATATAACCCTGATAGATTCCGAAACTTGGCTCATGAGCACTGTTAACTCACAGATCTCTATTTCACAGGTCACAAAAATTCTGCTTAGTAATGCAGTTCTACCCCCTGACCATTTCTATCTACCAAACCACAGCTAAACGCTGTAAAAAGAGCAGCATTCTGTCTGCACGGCTGCAAATTGCAGGGTCCCACTGCGATTGTGAATCAGATGAAACACACCTTGTGCGATTGCAAACACATAAAGAAGTACTGTGTAGCACCATCTCTATATTTTGTTCTGATCCACACTAAAAATGACAGGGAACCTTGAGCAGGAGAACTCTGAGATACTGTCCATTTTAGTTCTCCCAGCCATGACATCCTTTTTCCAGCAGTAAGTTTTGCTTGGGCAGACAAAGTGGACTCTGATGATTTGTCAGGGATTTACAGACAACCAGAAGAGAAAGGAAGCCTTATCTTGGTCTGCATCTGCACAGACTCCCTGGTATCCACAACATCCAACACAAATGGGCCTCGCTGGGCTCTCCACACATTCATTACTTGATACCTGTGCAAAGATTTCGCTTCAGAAAGAGTCAGACAGGTGTATTCGTAATCCTGGAAATCTTGGAAACCCAATGAGAGAAGTGATCCCTGAGTGGGAATTTTAACCTTGGTTAACTATATTGTTCCTTTTTTTCTATGAGAGCTTTCCGTTCTCTCACAGGGTAAAAAGAAATAAATACTATTGAACTAATTTCATTCAAGTGGAGCAAAGAAGAAACTGGCATAGATATTCCCCTTTGGATAAAGGCTTTCTGTAGCTAATGGCTGCTAGTGAAATCTATTTGTCCACCCTGAACACCAAGGACATAACCACAGTTAGAGTGGAGATCAGTATTTTTTATTGTCAAGATGACATAATACTCATTTATCCAGGGGGTCCTGATGGCTAGGCATGACTTTTTGAGGGATTTTCTTTGGATGAAAGCATGACTTCCTAAAATAGAAGGCATTCTGTCTCACATGTCATGCCTTCAGGGTGTGGCCGCACTTAGTTGGAAACCTTCACCTCTCAGATTAACTGAGATGATTTATGTAGCACTGAAGACAGTTGTCTAAATAACAGAGAGGAAGGAAAATCACGTTGTAGGGCCACCATGACAGTTAAAAGAGTGACCAAATTCAAACAAACTATCATACAAATTTTCCTGTTTGTGAAGTAAAACCTGAGGTAGTCACATACTGTGTGCCCAGCAAACCTCATTTTAAGGGCTTCCTTTCTGCTGGGGCTTTTTTTGGTGGGTTTAGAATTTTACCTTCGATGTCCTTGGGCAATCTGTGCTTCTGTTTGTATTTCCTCAGATCACGTGCTATCTGTATTTGAAACACAAGGAATGACAAAAGATTCCTGCAAAGGAACCTTCTTTGTACCAAGTGCCCCAGGTACTACTCTCTGTATCCTCTTATTCCATGATGTTGTCTTTGAGGAAGGCTCCTGAAACTGCATGGAGCTCACATCTGACACTCGTGGATCACAGCATATTAGTAACTATAGTGCACAAAGGAAGCTGACAGTTATGCTGCCACTTGAAATTCTTGTGCATTTACAAAAATAAATGGTTGGCTTGTTTGTACTGACAATTATCGAACCAAATGGAATTTTAAAAGCTCAAGGAATTTACATTTCTGGGTTTACTTCTTGTCTAAGGGCCAACTCACTATACCTAGAAGGATGAGTTACTAAAAGAAGTAAAATATATAATGCCCCCGCCAATGTTTCTTTAATTTCCTCCTACTGTCATCACAGGCACATGTAAGTAAAAGCTCAACTATCAATAAAATGGATAAAATTGCTACACAGCAACAGATTAGTAAAAAAATTAAGTGATGAGGCTGGGATTTCTTGACACTCCATTTAAAGCCCTTCCTTGTCACATGTCATGAAGCATCTGCTACGCTGCATGGTGCTAAGTGGAGGCTAATGACCCTCTAGGTCCCCTGGCAAGTTCTCCTTGACAACAAAGTGTAAATGGCTCTTTAATACAGCCAACCCCTATTGAAATGAACCTTCCAAAGCCAACAAGGAGTGCTGGGGTCTTCTTTAGCATGGCATCTCATGTCTTTGAGGCTACAGTGAAGGACCTAAGTTAGCAGAAAAATGGTTTATGTAGGCTTTACAGTTGAGCAGTAACTTACATTTCCCTAAGTTCTGTGGTTCACTGTAACACTGCTTGTGGGGGCAGTGCATCCTGGATGCTCTGCACAGGAAGGTGAATCAGAAGGGGAAAATTCTTCCAAAGTAAAAAGCAGAGAAGGTACACCTAAAAAAAAAATAATCTCAGTGCTATGAAAGAAAGTAAAAATTAGCCTCTTTTCATTTGTACTGAGAGAAGTCAAATGCCAAAAGAAATCTAGAAAATAACAGAGATACAAACCCCTAGAATTTACATAGAGGCTTTTGAATGTCCTTAAATATAAATATAAGGACATTGACACAATTTTTCAGGGACCAAAAAAGAAAATAAATTATTTTACTTAGTCATTGGATGGAAAAAAAAGCAGCAGGACTTCTCACTGAATTTCAGATCTGCCATTATCTGGGTTAGCAACCTTTATATAGTTATTTACTTCACTTTAGTTATTTCTTAAATGGGAATACAAAAATTAACTGATAGAGGAAATTTTACAGTTTCTCTTTTGCATCAAAATTTAAAGATCAAAAGTCCTCTTTTAAAGGCTATTAATGCAGAAGGTATCTTCTTTTATTGAACAGTTTATAGCAGCTTCACATTGTCCATGGCCCCCAGTAAAAGAGATACTGACAAACTGGAGTGAGTCCAGATCTGGAGAACAATCCACAAGAGAAGAGGCTGAGAGTTGAATCAAGTCTTAGGGTTTCTATTGTTCAGCTGTCTAAAAGCCAGTCAGGGTCTTTGCAGAAATGTAGAGTAAAAAAAAAAAATCATGAAATCATAATCCCATACAAGTCAAAACACATTAAAAAGAAGGCAACTGTGCAGGGAACAAGCTGCTTAGAGAGGCTGAGAAATGTCCATCCTTGGAAGTACTCAAGGTTTTACTAGGCAAGGCATGGAGCAAGCTGATACAACATGGAAGCTGGCCTTGCTTAGGGCAGGGAACTGGACCAGACAACATTCAGACTTAAAGTGTTGTATGATTCTGTATACATGGACATTGATATTAAATTTTGATGCATGTTTCAACAAAATTTTGTTGGCCAAAAACACCCCTCAATCCATGAAACAAACCTAATTCCAAGTGATACAGCATAATATACATCACTGTTATGACCAGTGGTGAAACTCTTGCATTGCCATTAACTACCATGAAAGACAAGCCAGCAAGTATTACTTTGTCCTCTTTCCTCAGCCCTTAAAGCATCCATTAAGGTATTACAGTTATTACCACATAAGGTTAAATTATAAGGAGACATGGCCTTAAATTAGAAATTCAGACACCCTCCCGAACTTATGAAAAAGCAAGATCCAAAGTGAAACTTTGAAACCATAAGCTATTAAGACTCTGAATTTAGGAGGAGCTTATTCTGCCAATGTCCTAAAAGAAATGGCTTGCCCAGCTCCTCCAGGAAGCACAGGAGAATGAAATCTTGGCTCCACTAAAATGACAGTAATTTTGTTGCAGTGAAATTATGATTTCCTCAGTTTGTACATTTTATAGTCTCAAAGTTTGCTCACTTCATTCCATCATCTTTTTGATGCAAATAAGCAAGGCACATAGAAGTTGAAGCTATCTTTGGAAAATACCCCATGGGCTCTTTAAGAACTTTCAAAAAAGATTCTGCCTTAAATGCCTGGGTACATTTACAAAATAGGTTTATAAAAATATGTACGTAATCACAAATCATTTTAGTCTTGACAAGAGCATATGAATTTAAAGAACATGAGTCATAAAGACAAAACTTCAATCAGATAGAAGAATCCAATTTAGGAATTCCATTAGCTTGCATGTTACTTTATTTGACTTTCTTGTGCAGTACATTCCAAAGAAGTATTTCCAGCAGAAAAATAGTAAACATTAATAGAAAAGTGTTCTCTTCTCCATATTAAAGGAACATAATCTTCAGTGGAATGCTGAGGATTCCTTAAAGTAAAAAAGGATTGCATCTTACTGTTCAACCAAACTGCAATGTGTAGGCATCACTTCTGGAAAGTGTTTATATCAAGTAGACACAGGATAATAAATACAAAGAAAAAGTCAGGGTATCTGTAAATAAATTTCGATTTCTTCAACAAAAAAATTGATGCCAAGCAGGATATTGCACATAATTGTTAATTCAGCTTCAGATCAATGGTTTGTTGTAATGGTTTATTCTCTAAAAGACAAAATAAAATGAAAGTAAGAGGATCTCTTTCCCGAGCAAATTTGTATTATCTTTGTGGCATTCACACAACTACTGGGAAAACATAACTACGCATGTGTTTGGGTATCAGTGTCACCACATAGGTCTATATTTACAGATTGTTTGACTCAAACTTAATGTGGATCATTACAGTATTCACTATCATATTCAGGGTACAATGCAGCGTAGTTCCTTTTACATTTAAAAAAGACCGCTTCACTTGCTTCAATTGGTATTAACACTACCTGTTTTTTTTCTGGATAAAATGGCAAGGTAGGTGGAACATAATCTCTTTTAAAAAGTATTATAAATATTTGGGACTTATTGCTTTATCACAGCCTACGACTTGAGTTCGTCGGTCTCTACATCCTTAATTAAAAGATGATTGAAAGTGGCTTGAAAGAGGCAGGTTTCTGCACCTGTTCCTAAAATTGGTTTCAATGAGTTCATACTTTTGAATCTGCCAAAAACAGACAGGATTGGAAAAGATCCAACTCTCTTCTTAAAAGATGAGACATTAGGAAACAGCCTAAGATTTGTTTCTTTATTACTATAAATGACTCTCATAATTTATATGGAAAATACTTTCTCTGCAATTAAAGGCAGCAAAAATCCCAAAAAATGGATTAGAAGATCATTAACACACTATCAAAAAGATGAAATGCGTATTGAAGGTTTGTGCTGTCTCACTGGTTTGAAGCAAATAACTACGTGCCAGCATTCCCCTCAGTTCCGAGCTGACACATGGAAAACAACCAGTCTCTTCAAAATGGCAGGGCAGAGTGGTGGAGATTCAGCATAGGAGGTGACAAAACCCTCTGAATTAGAATCAGCAGACAGCCTTCTACATGATTGCTGATGACTCTCTGGTATAATATGCTACCTTTCCCCAGTGACAGTCAGGAGTGGTATCTTGCTCACACTCCTGAAGCCAGAATCTTACTGCTATTTTGCACAACAACAACAGAACAGACAGTGCATCAAGTCTAAAAAGATCCACTGTTGGTGACAGTGGAAAGTCCCACTGACTTCAGCATTGTTTGAGTAAACCAGGAAAAACAAAACACAGATGTAGAGACAAAGAGATGTAGAGATGCAGAGACGAGTGATACGTACTGTGATACATGGCATGGCACTGGTGACTCCTGCTGCTGTCAATCTTGTTTCTTTCCTCTTAAAGCTGTTGAATCAATACTAGCTTGTTAGCTAAAAAACATCCACAAACCTGCATTAAGAGTATGTGTGTGTGTGTACTTATTTCTTAACTTCAGGAATTATCAATATATTCCCTTTTAACTGAACAACTCCACTCTCACACAGGAACCTGCAATCTGGCATTGCAGAATCTTTTTAAAACAATGGCAAAAAGAGAAATGGCCCGTTTCTTTAAACCCATAGGATCTCTCACACCTCATCTGCAACTTCCTGAGTGTATTTTACATAGTTACCTTGGACTGTTGCCTTTGGAAGTGAGAGGAATTAAGGTGCTCATATCAAAAATAATTCAGCACTACTGTGCCTTTTCAAAGTTTTTTACTGTATGGTTTAACAAAAGCTTCAATGCCTTTTACATCTGGTTACCATGCTCAGGACACAGCATAAGAAGACGGACCACACTCCTAAAGGCAAAGTAAAGATAGATAGTGATGAGATTGATGTAACAGCTATGTGTGGCATGTTTGCTAAGGAACCACATCCCTTTGCTTTCCAATTCTTTGGTCTTTTTTTTTTTTTAAGCTTTCATTGATCAAAATTTTATAATTGGGATATTTTCTTCAGCTCTTTGGCATCTTGTATTGAGACATGGAGAAAAACTGAGGCAGCCCATACACTCACAGCAGCAGAAGGTACATAGATTCAAAGTTTATCTCTGTGTTGTACAACACAAATTATGACCTCGCTTCAACACGGCAAAAGACTAAAGGCAAGTTAGCCAAGTTTTCAGCTGTTTTGTTTTCAGCTGGTTCTTTGTGGTATCTCTTGCAATACTGTGTGAAAAACACCTACAGCATTTTTAACTTGCCATGGTATCAGCAATTTTCACGGGTTTTAACACTAAAGACTTCAATGGAGACCCTTATGGTGGCTTTGAACAGTAATAAATTCTGATGAAATATCTCCCTCCCCTTCAGACTACCTTAATCTCTTTCAGGCATGTACTGGATAACCTCCAGGAAGATCAGCACTCTGCTGGGATACTGGGAAAAGGGGAGAAAACCTGTGGAAGACAGTCCAGCTGAGAGATAAAGCACACCAACTTTCTTTGAAAATGATCTTAGTACACAAATCAAATGAAAATATTTTAAACACTGGTTTGTCCTATGCAAAACAAATTTCCACTTTCTGTGCCAAAGAATAATAAGGTTGCAATCAAGAATTACCCTTCGAATCCCATAAGAATGGGATGCTCCATCAGAAGAAGGAAATCACAATTTTCTATAATTGGGGGAAAAAGGGGAAAAGCTTCTTTTAGCAGGAAATAAAAGAACCATACAGCTTTTCATTATTTTAATGCTACTAAATAACTACTATTCTTTGAATACTTTCAAATTATTTCTTCCCACAAAAGCCTCAACTCTCTTTTTAAATTACTACAGTAACAAAGCTGACTTGCTTCTTGTTGGGAGCTACTTCTCTAGCAGAAACCTCAAACTGAAAATTTAAATACAGAAGGACATTACATTAGAAACTTATTTCTTGTATACAGTGGAGAGATCCTGTAGTAATTTATAAAATCTGCAGTGCCAGCAACTAGACTGAAATGGCTCTTCACTGCCTACTGTTCGTCTTGTCCCTTTTGCCTCTCATGAGTAAACACCTCAATAAATTAGAAGATAGGGTGATGAAGCTCAACTTAAAAAAAAAATGCTTTCTAGCGATGAAGTCGTCAGGCACTTGCACATCACTGTCAGAGAACAGCAGCAGGACTATTAGGCAAGCAGTGCCGTAAGGATTGTGCAGGATGACCAGGGGCAGTATTCAATTGCATTAATTCCACAGTACCTTCTCTTTGAAAGGATATTCACACCACAGGACATACTTTTTAGAACAATATTCAGAAGATAGCAGGCAATAGTGATTGAATAATATCTTAATGTCCGTACTCTATCATCCCCAAACTCTGACTGGGATATTTAGCTCATAAGCTCTCTATGGAATGCTTACAGGTGAAGTAACCTAGACTTTATCAATCAAAGACAAAGATTCCATGCTGGAAATTTATGGCTGAATCATAAAATCATCTTTCAAATTGCCCTCTTGCAGAAATTCCACAAACCATTTACAAATATACAATCTATCAGATTTTGCTGCTGTTCAGTACATCACGTAAGGCTATTGCAGCTCTCCATTACTGGAGACTAACAAATGAGTTTGGATAAAAGAAGAATGCTAAAACCCTAGCATTACCCTGACTGGGACTTTAAAATATGTGTAATGCCAATTATTCTTTCACCACAAAGCTGAGTGAAAACCAGGTTTTGTTTCCAAACTTTCAAAGAGTTTGGTTAGCTGAAACCAACAAGCAAAAAATCACACTTCTCCACACTTTCTGATCTCAGTTGGAAGTGGAAGTATCAAATATCTGCGAAAGAGACTATCTCAGCGATATTTCTGACATGTCTGAAGGCAGAATACTCATGAAACACTCTGATGCAAGAATTATAGAGCAAAAGGTTAGGAGTTCAAATAAGCAAGCTTTTTTCCCCTTCCAACTTAGGAATTACTAGAACAGTCTAAACTATTCTGTTATTCTGTGAGCATTTTTCTCTGTACTTAAGAGTAATATAGCAATTAATAATAAAAACAGCAGTTAAAAGTGGCACATGGATGCAATGGGAGTGACTTAGTGGCTGCAAATCCCCAGTGTTCTATAGCAATATAAACATAATATCAATAATTGACATTATATATTTGATATATAAGGAGCATTCTGGTTAGCAACTTAGCTTCTTTGTTAAATCAATATGGGAAATATGCAATTTAACCACAGTTAGTGCCTACAACTCGTAATGCATTGCTGCAAGTTTCCCATCATTGGCTACTACCATTTACATTTAAAAATAAAAGAATATGGTGAATGTTGTACTGGGTCAGACCTATTGTCCATCTTAGCCTGAGATCCTGAAGAATAGCAAAGAGGAGATGCTGACTAGGGAGAGTACACAAACCTGGTCTTTATTCAGAGTCATTCCCCTGTTGGCCAACAACCAAAATTTCCAGATTAGGGATGTTAAAGAGTACCTCCCTATTTTCTTTAGTGTCTGTTTATGGACTGGATGTTCATGAGTTCTTTTAAACCCTTTTGAACCCATTTATATACTATCTACACAGTCTTCTGTCAGAGTGCACACAAAAATTAGCTATCTGCATTGTAAAAAGGAAGGATCTAAATGGATCTCCTGTTAGTTTCAACAACTGATTTCCAATTGTAAAAGTACCACATTAGGAGCTAATTAACATTTTGCATTCATTTTACCTACCACCTTCATGTTTTTGCAAACTTTGATCATAATTCTTTCCAGCTATCATTTCAAATGTAGTATTTCAGTTGCTCTTCATAAGGTAGATGTTTCATCTTCATTATCTTTTAAGTTGTGCTGCTCTGAACCTTCTTCACCTCCGCTGTCTTCCCTTGAAACACAGAAGTCAGAAGCACACACAGTACTCAGCATGTAGGCACATCAGGGTTTTTACACAGCTAGGCTCTGTCCTGTTCTCAGTATCCTTCCTGATAATGCCAGCAATTTCTTGGCTTTTTTTGGCTGCTGCTGCACACTGCGAGGGTGATTTCAGGGAACTCTCAATTATGAGTATGGATTCTCTTCCTTTAGATGGAACTACCAGTTCCAATGAAGCTTCATGGGTGCATTACTGAATGACCTTACACTTACCGTATCACATTTTAAATGACACAGGACACACAGTTACTCAGGACTCAGAACTCAGCTCTGACTCAGATCCATGAGCACGTATTTCTCTAAAAAAGCCTACGCCAACCTTCTTAGTGTGTTGCATATTTCAAGAACGATCTCTGTAGAGACTTGCAAAGAACAATGCTGCAAGGCAAGCATTTTTAGAACAATCCTCAACATCTGGCCCAGGTTTGTACTTCATGCTGCAGCAGATGTGGTCCCTTCTGTGCCCCCTTTCCAAGACAGGTAGGCCACAGCCAGCTGCTTCTGTTTGCTCTCTCAGTTTCATGGGCTACTTGAGACAGAGATAGGAGTGGAGCGCGGCACAGAGCAAAAAAGTTTTGTGCGAAATGGAGTGTTTTGCACCGAAGGGGAAATGTGGGATCAGGAGTATAACAAGTCCAAAAGGGTAAGCAAAGAGTTTGCGGCTGAAAGCAGTGCAATGTGTCAGCGAGAGAGAACAGCAGCCTTGCTGGCACCGCTGCTGGCCAGAGCCTTAATCTGTAAATCATTGCGCAGCCAACACGTCAAAAAAGCTTGGCCACCCTGGTGTACAGGCATCAGGCAAAAAAACAACCTACTGTGCAAACCTCCAGCAACAACCCCTGCCAGTGTGCAGAACACCAGCAGTCCTAGGAAGAGGAAAAGCAAAATGGCCAAAGTCCAATTGCTTTTAATCAAGAGGCCACAAGTGAAAAGATCCTGTCCTACAATCTTGAATGAGAAAAAAAGCCTCAAGAATATAGTCTGCAAATTTCCTCATCTCCATTTGGAAAAGCACTGTAGAATTTTTGGCACTACGATGAGAAGTCAGTAGCAATTTAACTAAAATATCAAATGTTACTGCCAAGTGTTGGTAGCTATTTCAAGGTATAAATCCAGGTTGCCCTGAAAGCCTAAACTGCTACCTTCTTCCCCACTATCATCACTAATATTTTATGGGAATCATTTAATCATGCCAGAGAGGTTCAGATTTTTAAACAAAACTAGAGATCTACAAATTTAAAAGTTCTTTCCTCCACTCCTGTGTGTGTGTAGTCAGGCCAAGTCTGACTCACCACACCTGGAAGCAGCACACAAGGTGGGGTGCAATCTCCTAAGAGGACTAGTGAGTTGCCATGGTGAAGAATTTGGCATGCCTCACTAGGGCAAATGCCCTAAAGAATCACACAGAGAGATAAACATTACATAGAATCAGTCAAGATTTCTATTTTCCTCCTCTCCTTTCTCCTCTCCTTAAATAAATTTTGGTTTTCTAATTCACAATGTCCATGCACTTAAACAAGAATTTCTCATGGAAGCACACTGAGGTTTCACCAGGAAGTTAAATCCTGGCCAGGCAGAATTTTCCAGCCAAATCTAAGGTCACAAACCTCAAATTTGCACTAAGAGAGGATACAGGACACACAGATTCAAACCGCTGATTTAATTTGAAGCAATAACATACAACTTCCTCATGAGGGGAAGAGCAGGGGCAGGCACCAATCTGTTCTCTGTGGTGACCAGAAGGGATGACCTGAAGTTGTGTCAGGGGAGGTTTAGGTTGAATAGTAGAAAAAGGTTCTTCACCCAGAGGGTGGCTGGGCACTGGAACAGGCTCCCCAGGGCAGTGGTCACAGCACCAGCCTGACAGCTCAGGAAGGGTTTGGACAATGCTCTCAGGGACACGGTGTGACTCTTGGGGATGTCCTGTGCAGGGCTGGGAGTCGGACCCCTTGATTCTTGTGGATGCCTTCCAACTCAGAATATTCTGTGATTCTTGATAACTTAGACTTCCCAGAAGAACATCCTAACTACTCAGACACCAAATCAGTCCTTCCCAACATAATTACTATATTTTGGGAAAAAACTCCAGCTTAGTAGGACGCAGAAAAAAACCCAAACAAACGGTGGTCTAGTAGCATGAGAACTGTCTTTGGTGGAAAAGTATACCAACATTATACTCATGTTTCCATTGAGAAAATGACTCACACTTCATGTCAGAGGCCTACTAAAGAACTGGTTTGGTACGCACCACTCCCCTGTCAAAAATACATATTGGAAGCTTCTGTTTATGCTATTTATTATGAAAAGCACAAATATTTGAAATTGCTAATAACTATGTCTTTGGATAATTTTAATATTGGGTTGCTCAACCTGTTTACCAGCAGTAGTAAATCCTATGCCTGCTAAAGAAAACAATCGTTACTTCAGGTTTGCAATAAAGGAAACAGAAAAAAAACAGTGGGGAAATACTGACATGAAACACCAACCAACTGCCAACTTGTTTCTCATGGGTGATCTTTTTGAAAATTGAATTCTGCTCTCACGGTCTCTTCTCTCATATATACTTGCTAATCCTTTTTAATGTACCTCCAGTAACCTCAAGAGACAATGACTTGGAGAAAGCTAGAAAGATGGCTTTTTATTACATGATTTGCAAACAAAAAATTTACATCTCCTACTGTGACGTAGGCACAGTTGTATTTTTTGTTGCCAGGCATGTATTGGTTTAATTTGTGCCATTTACAGCAGTCAATGCAAACCTTCAAGAATCAGGCTAAAAAGATGAAACCTTTATTACTGAGGTTACAGTAGTGCTGATTTGATTACTGTTCTTAAAGTAACACTTTTTTGTTTAAGAAATTATTTATAAAATGATAGCACTTACTCTTTGAGAGATTGTTTCCTGGATATTTCCAAGTAAATCCCTTAATTGGCTGCTGAAGTGAAAGTTCTAAAATTTGACCTTTTAAGAAGCAAAGTAATCCTACACCTTGAGATCGAATAATAGGAAGAAACCTGCAGTAGCTGCTCCATTTTACAAAGATTCAATGTAAATGCAAATATGCGGTCAAAAGAATTATCTTTCAGCACCACCAGCCCCCAAATTTGTCCTTGTTACGGGTTTTTATTATGTTCCATCTCATGGGTGATGTCTGTTTTAACAGATGACTGCCCAGGGAAATGGCAAGGACAAAACCAGCTCCACTTTTCACAGCAGATAAGGAAAAGGTAAACACCATTGCACCACCAGGATGGGCATCCAGTGCTAATTTGTAAATGAGATGAGAACCTAAGACAAACACTAAAAGCCAGATGGTCAAGTTGCAATATTTTAATAGTCAGATTTCAGGCTTTCTAAAATGTATGTGTCATCAAGGTCAGAGCAAGCACACACCTGCCTCACAGTGCCAGCATCCCAATGAATACTTTTGGAACTTTGTTTAAAAAATCCCTAAGAGTTCTGTTATTCAAAGCTAGCACATGTGAATAATATTGAGTGAATGTAATTGTTAGTGGAGACTTTTTTCCATGCCAGCTGACAAAGATTTATTAAGGTAGGTTCATACTGGCATAAAAATTACTCTAAAAAAATCAAATAAATAATAGCCTTTGAAAAATTTGTAACACCCCAACATTTTGGCTAACATGAAATTGCACATAAATGAGTCAGACCCTGTTTTCTCCCTTAGGAGATATTACTTTAACTTAATTGAAAATCGGAGCAGAAATGCCGTGAGGCTATGTCATTTTGCCCAATTTCAATATTAAGAAAGTGATATTTTAAATTAAGGAGCTGAGTTTTCAAATAATTTATCACGTAGTGGTTTTATAAACATTGAAATTTGAAAAAGGTCTTCTCACTGACAACCCGAATTCATTGTAGTAAAGCACAGAACTGAAAATGTATAACTGGTGCTTCATTATTTCCATCAAATTTGGAAAAAGGATGTTGAAAAATTCAAATTTTGTCCGGTACAATCTCCTCTTTCTTGGTCACCTCTAAATGAATCTTCAATTAAAACACTGCCTGGCAGAAATTACAACTGGCAATTATTTATCTGGGCATGGTTTGAACCATAAATTTTAAGCTAGACAGATACCAACATTAGGTACCAATTCTGCAAAACTTCTATTTGAATAATATTGAAGAGAACTATAAAGAAAAAAATCTAGGAAACTTTTTGTCTGTCCAAAGTCCACAACTGAGTCTAAATGGAGTCATTAACAGGTCTTTCTGGCCACAGTTCTGTTTCTTTTAGTAGTTGCATCAGAATTTATCCTCATTTTCACTAGATTGAACCAGCAGTTTCCACTACCATTAGGCTTTATTTGTCTATACTATCAGCTGCATCCACCTGGAGCAGGGCACCTTTTGGGTTTGCCACCTGTCCCTAACACCTTTGTGCCTGTATATGTCTACTATTTCCCAAAGGAATTTAATGATCTTAATTATATTAATGAAAAGGACTCCACTACATCATAATAAAGGCTCTAGTAAATCTCTGGGGCCTTGTGCAGACAGCACAATATAAAAGATTACCTTGCAATGAGAATTTGGGCCTCTTCATCCTTAGCCAGAATACTACAGACAGCAATATTGGTGGGTGGCAACTTGCACAGTTGGACCCAATATGCACATCCTCCTTCTGGAAGCTGTCACACATCCCTGGCTAAACAACAGGAACTGTCACAGGCTCTTCAAGTTTCTAATTCCTACAAAGTGGTCATATGGCTTTTGGACTGTTAGAGGAAAAATGGAAAATAGTTTATGTTTCTCCAAAACAGGTTTTGGAATAAACCAAAACCTCTGGTATTGCTTCCTGACTGTTTTCAGTCATTTCCTTCTCTCTGCCCCTCAGACATGGAGGAAAGAATGTCCTTTGACATTCTTTCTTTCTCTTCCAGCTGCCATAAGCAGCTGTCTTTTTTCCTCTAGTTTTCCCTGAAAAGCACTGTTGCTTTCACTAAAACCGAAGAATGCAACTGCCAGACCACCTTGTTTCTTCACAGCTGTAAATCTTGTTTAATAATCTTTGGAAAATAAGGCAAGGAAGTAAATGAGGGAAATCAAGTGTTGGTTATCTCCATTCTGCTGCTAGAGCTTGGGCTAGTGCCCCATCAGTTTGTACATTTCTCCCCATTTAAAAGTGAGTCAGAGCATGATCCAGCATAAAATCATTGTGGACAGTGGTAGTTCAGACTAAATGACAGACACCATTTTTTAATGGTGATCTTCTTCCATACTTCACACCCCTCTTGACACCACAGAGACAACTACAAAATTAATCATTCAGTTTCCTTATCCAGAGACTTAACATTCCCATGCCTTCCACCATTTCTTGTGGTTTGATGTGTTGTGGGGTTTTTTTCTGAACTTTCAGGTAAAAAATTTTTCTTGAATACTTACTGCCTGCAAAGGCAAAAAACATATGCGATCTTACAAAAAGATTATTGACTGCACTGTGAATATTATAAGCTTACCTTAAAACAAGTGTGAGAACAGCACTCTAAAAATAGCAGTAGAGGACCCATTGCATAATTTAGACATAACTCCAAGTATAGCACCATGGTCAAGTTTGTAAAATGTTCTATTCAGGAGAGCTATGTGAACTTTCATAGTGTAAGAAGCTGTGCTTAGCACAAAATTATTATAAAATACAAAATCTTTGAAAATAAAGTTTTGATCAAAATAAATGTCTTGCTGGCTCTCAAGTCAGCTAGCTGCCTGAAAAATGGTATCTTTGGGGGCTACATTAGTTGTATGGAAGCTTAGCTAAGAGACTGCAACTAATTTCTATCCTGCTTTAATAATGGTTTAACAAAAGATATGCTTAGTTCCCACACTGTTTCTACAGTGAATATAGTCCAAACATTTCCCTCCCTGGGTCCTGTCTTTTTTAGCAAACACACAGCAGTGGCTACAAAGCATAAATCACTGTAAGTTCTCTTCTGAGTTTGGCTGCTCGATGTGCTCATTGCTAGACCAGCCACTTTTATCCTTCCTCCCCTTATTTAGGGTTTCCCCTAACTACCTTGACAAGATATTAACACAGAAGTTCTTTTACCCCTCTCTATCAAAACAGTAGCCCTCGCTGGTCTAGTGGAGTTGGCAAAACCACTTTCATCTCTGTGTAGGCTCCTAAGAACACTTAGTATTCCTCAAATAATAATCTCTTTGTATTATTAAGCCCGTTTGATTGATTGCCCGGTGTTGATACTCAGTATTTTATGGTATATTGTGTGGCCTGTCACAAAATCTGTTACTTGTCAACAAGTAGGCCACCAGCAGCAGCATGCCAAATGTTGTGGAATGACAAACATAATTACGCATGGTGTTCTGAAATGCATCTCACAGTTCCAATGTGGAGCAGGATTACCCCTTTATTCAGTACTCTGAGAAAAGCACAGCGACAGAAATGCAGGGAAGGAATCTGGGAACATCTGAGTTCAACTCAGAACGTCAAAGGGAAGCCCATTACAGTTTATAACACTTATAATCACACTAAGATAAGTCAAGAATCAGCTGGCACTCATGTGGTAAGGCATTTAATATTAAAGCACTGCACAGCTGTTCATTACCACACAAATATGCTGAGATTCTGCAGAGGGAACAGCAGAGAGCAAGGGGAAAGGAGAAGGGTGTATGAACGGTGGATGGAAAGCACATTGCTTTCAGCTAGTAGAAAGATGAAGCACATTAAAGAAACAAATTGTGTGGGCAGACAGAGACATGATGAAGGAGAAGGAACATCAAAAGCACAAAAGGAGGAGCAATAAGAGGTCATAAAACCAAGTGAGTCAGATGCAGAAGTTCAAGCTATTGGGGAAACCCAGAGGAGCGACTGGAATGTGCTTAATATATTCCATGTGAATATATGTCTGCCAGCTCCCTTTCACCATCCTCTGTTTCCCACAGCCCACCACACTTCTTCAGTGGAAGAACCTGCTTTGAAAGGCCTCAGATGGAGGACTTCCCACACACCCTATGTGGCTCTTCCAACATACCCTATGCATAACTCACTTCACATGTCTAGGGCCTATTTACAGAATCTGGGATGAGGAAATAAAAATATTAAAAAAGAAGGAAAGTTGAACATATGTTGAACAGTGAAGCCCAATAACTCCTGTAAACAAGTACTATGTGTACTATTTCAAAACTATTGTCCTATGAAAACCCTTAAATTAGAAATATCTGGAACGCAACAGTAATGGGATCTGTTCCCTCTGGCCCATATAATCCTTCCTAGCTTACACCACCCACTCAATTTAATGTTGCTCTGTCATAAAATTGGCAAAAGCATATGCAGAGGTCAAGATAATATATTGTTAGAAGATTGTTTGAATCACATTTCTTATTCAAGAGTCTAATTTCCTAATAAATACCCTAGTGATCTGTGGTTTTGACTCTTGCATGTGGTTCTATGAATACTAAAAAGAAATTGTCAAGTGCACAGTGAAGACTGGGTGGGCAATAATGAGTGATAATAGATCTAATGGCAATCGGGAACTAGCTGGAACACTCTCTTCATTCCTGGGTTTTCCTCATATTTGAGGTTTTAGAAGTGTAGATGTTTTCAGTATGTACATTGCTCTGGGTTGTTGGTAGGGGTCCATTAAAAGTCTTTTAGGTTTTTTCTGATGACCACCAACCACTGTTGTTCTCAGTACTTTGCTGGCTGAGAGATGTGGTCCCAAAAGTGGAAGTGTACAGTGCTCAAATCCAGTACCTGAATTTCGGTCACTCTCAGTATCTTTAATCTCTTTTTTACTCTCTTTGAGTTGTTTCATTGGATCAAACTTAGTTTTCACTGTTCCTGTTGTGAATGCTTGGTGGCAGTCACTACCACTTCATGTGGATGAGAGGAAACTGTTTGGACAATACCTGCCGTCGCAATGAAGAAATACACACCACGGCTTTTCAACTACATGACCTGGGACAGCATCCAGACAGCAGAGAATCAACATTTAATATTGGTATAATTAGAGAGGAAAAGGAACAGATCACCATGGTGTTGCTTGAAAGCCAAAAAACCCATTCAATCTCTTGATAATGGATAATTTAACCCCTTGTTTCCAACTAAACTTTGGAAAAATTACTGTGGTCAATCTTACGATATTTTTTTCCCCACACAGAAACAGTACAATATATGACACATTATTTCTGGTAAACAGTGCCTTACTGACATGTCATTTCACTTCCATTGCCCTTTCAATCACAGCTAGCATGCCTTCCTTCTTAAATGCAGTTTTTGACCAGATCCCTCTTCAAAATTATGCAGAAAAAAATCTGAGTTCTTGTCTAAACCAGTCAGTATTGCAGATTGAGTGCAAAAGATTGTGTTTAGTGATGGCATGAAATAATTCTTTTAGATTGCTGAGGCATAGATCCAGACATCTCCTTTTTTTTCCAGTAGTTTGATATGGAGCTCAAGAATGAAAAACACTTTCATCAAAACTCAATAAACACAAAAATTCAATTACACAAGTAGAGTTAATGTTGAAGATTGGAGGAAATCAGCACGTGCCTAAGAAAAAACAAGGAAGACTGTAATTTGAATATTTTTTGTGTCACACAGACAGGTCTCGCCTCACAGCCCTACTGGAATTAGTTGCAGTGAACTGCCCAAACATCTAAAGAAAGGCAGGGCCTGGCCTATTTAATCACAACCACTTCTGAAAACTGATGGGTTGCACAAATGTGACCCTACACTGAAAATAGATTACTGTGTCTGTCATGCTCCCTGCAATTGCTGCAACTAAGGACAGCAGTCTGTGCAAGGACAGATGCAGTACTTTGAAGAAAGCATCCTGGCAGGTTTCCAGCTACAGCTGCCTTTCCCTCTGAAAATCTTGCTACTGCATGGTATCTCTTGGTTTTGTGCTTTTTTGGCAACCCACACCCTTGTAAAACTGCTGTCACATTACTGATTTTAAATTGCTGTGTCAGCTCTGGGTGTTTTGCATCACAGCAAATAATCTCACAAAATTAGCGAAAGTGAGATGCAAGATACGTTGTCCCAGAACCTGAAGAATTATAAGCATGTGGCAAATAAAAATAGACTTCTGCATATCAGTGTTTTCCATTGCAAAACAATTTACATTATACTGCAGTTCAGCAGAGACAACAGTGACAGTGGATCCATTTCAGTTACCCCTGAAAACTGGGATGTAAGGGCAAGCCATGTGAACAAGCTGTACACTTTAAACAGTTGTATTGAAACAGGCTGTTTCATAGTACAAATACCTCAAAACCAGACTACATCTAAACTGTCCAGACTCCAAATTTAAGTACAGCAGCATTGCCTTAGAATCATGTTCTCTAAAGGAAGTAAACATAGGCTTGACTTTAGAGACACCAGTGGAGCTACTCGCACCCCTGAGTTGGTGCCTCACTAAATGGCCTTGGCCAGTGCTGAAGAGAGAACCTCACCTATTTCTACAGGAACTGTAAAAGCAGGAATAAGTAGTAGTTCTAATTCTGAACTTTGATCCCTTTGGTTGAAACCCACTGTTGAAATCCAAGTAGTCCAGTGCCTGATGCAAGAAATTCTAGGCATAAAAGTATTATGGAATTTGTATGTGTTTCTTTTCTGTTTCTTTCACCAACACATGCATCTCTGGTTTATATTTGATTGGAAATATCTCAGGTAAAGAACATGCCTAGCAGTTTGAAAATAATCAGCCTCCTACACAAAGAAGCAGAAGACAATGCTATGATTCTTTTAAATAATAGTTTGAAGTCTTCTTACTTTTCTAAGTATTCATTGATAAAAAACCTCACAGTTCTTAGTGTGAATTTTGCTAAAGTCAGGAAGTAAAACAATAAACAAATGGAGAAGTATTTCAAAATTTAGTTAAAAAGAAATCATTATTGATGAAACAGTAAATCCTAAATCATCTGAAAACAAGCAAAGCTTCTGTTAAACTCAGTAGTGGTGTAAAAATCAGCTGATTGGGTTTTACTTATACCCTAAAAAATGGTATTTTAAAGTCTATTTTCCTAAAGAAATACTATCGGGTAGTGCAGCAATCCAGGAACTTTTGATGTCTGAGAGTACTTTTGCCTTACCTCTCAGCTGGCCAGGATATGGAATTGCATCGATGCTACACCTCTGTTCTGCAAATGTTCTAGAGCCTTTTTTTCAAACAATTATTTTATAGCAACAGAATGTTACCTTAGAGCTGGCAATTAGTAAAGCCCATTATAGTGTCTCACACCATGCCTGTCATATCCTAATGTCCTTTTTTCCCCAAAAACAACTACTTTTCACGTGCTTAATGTTCATCTAAATGGTTTCGGGAGCATGGCCCAAAAATTAATAAACCTGAACTCCATATGGACAAACTCTAGAACCAGAAACCTTCAAGCTGCTAACTGTTTCTCCTTCAGGAAAGGCAAGGTGTTGCTCTTTTTTCAGCTCAGACTTGTTTCACTAAATAAAATAAGGACATTGAAACACTTCTGTCTCACATGCTCCTGTTATTTGGAGAAAGTCAGCAAAGAGGTGCTGGAACAGCAAACATGGCCTTTGTAAATCAAACCCAATATATTACTTCCTTATTTGAAACCCAGTGGTGTATTGCTTGCTTTTTTCTTAAATTCAATAGATGTATAGGCATTCATTCGAGTGAAAGTATTCCCCAGTGCAAGATAAATTTGCATAATCCAGAGACATGGCATAATCTACACGATGGCTATAGAATGGCATTCTGCTTTTCTCTTTTATACTTAAACTCAGCGGTAGAACCACAGCCAAAAAAAGGGCAGTCACTGTATTCAGTAGCCATGATTTCAGTGGGACTGTATGATTTTGTTCCGCATCTCTCTTCTGAGATGGAAAAATGGGCATAAAGCAAGAAACAAACTGAAGACTAGTAGGATGTCCATGACTTCCTACAGGATGAAAAGACAGTGCAAAGGCTAGAAAAGGGGAATGACCACATGGGCAAAGACTGCAGATCCAAGAATATGAAGATGGATACTTGAAAAAAAATATTTTCCTTATTTTCCTAACAAAATATAAACAAATATTGTTAGGACAAATATTCATTCTCCAACTAAGTCAGACTGTGAAAAATTAAATTTTAACCCTGATTCAGAAAAATTGTTAACTTTGAACACGTGTGCAAATTATTCAGCAACATTCACTAAATATGTGATTAACTGAATATAAGACTAGAATGAAACCCCACAGCAAAGAGTAACTGATTAAACTGGCAACATACTAATACGTAGAAACAAAAACAAAAATCCCATTACTGATTATGTCACAGATGGAAAATTTTGCCCAGCAATGACACCTTAATTAGTACCACTGTCAGCTGCAAAAGGTCATCTATTTTCAACTGCAATAGCAGCATTGTACAAATTATGGTTGGCAGACTGGTATCTCCTTAATCAAAATAAAACATAAAGTGATCCTTAGTGGACCAACTGCAGCTGTCCAATCATAATAAACAAAATTCCTTAGTTGATTTCTTTTTCTCGATCTATGTTTTCTTCACCTTTTCAAGAAATTAAATGGATATAACAGAGATGAAGGAAAAGACATTTTAGGCTGATTTGTGTATGTGTTGGATTATCTCAGATACACAGCTAAATCTGGGTGTTAGCCTGAAAACTGTGCAGTGTCAATTTCAAAATAAATAATGGTAATGGTATTTTCAGGATCAGCTATTTTTTTTCTTTCTTGTTCATTGCCAAACATTCAGAGGACCCTGTTGTACTTGCAAGGTGGCGAAAAGATTTACCTCTACGCATCTGTTGTTTCTAGAGAACCTTTTGCATATTGCTTGAGAGCACTGAATGCAAAAAATTACCATAATTAACCTTGATCCTGCTAGGATGTGAAAAAGCACATTAAGCAAGGCTCTTAAAATAATGGCATTACTAATTAAATACTGAGTTTGATATGTTTACAGTAATTTGCCCTGGAAAATGCTGTAGAAAGAGTAAATAAAGCATGTGTTTTTTCCAATCCAAATTTGTTTGGACTAAAACCTGAAGGCCTCAGTAACACAGCACCAGTTTACTGAGGTATCAGACTCAGACAGTATTTACTAAATACCATGTATACATTCAGTACCACGCATACAACAAAGTACAAAAAATCCTGCCCCTAAGGTGTGGGATCTGGTCTACTGTAATCCAGTAAGTGATAATAAGCCTTTGATAGCCATTAAGAATATGTTATAGCATTATGAATGGCATTCATCTCACCTAACTCTAGTAACTGCATCTGGTCTAAATGTACACGCAAAGCTCCATTTCCAGTAGATTCAGGGAGACAGGCACTTGCATAGAATGATTTATCCTGCCCCTGTTTGAGGTCCTAGATAAGACTATAAATAAACTTAAAATACAGGCAAAATTTTGATTTAACCTGACCCCAGCAATTAATTAAGCAGAATTAAATCGGTGTAATTGATAATAGAAAGAATGCCTACGGAATAATTGCTGGGTTTAAGAGTTTTGAAGTTATTCTGTACCTTCTTTCAAGACACAGTCTCCAGCCATAGTTTGTCACTTTAGAGTTATTTCATAAACTTTTGGTTCTTATTCACAGCTAAGAAGTAATGACTAAAGTAATGCCATAGCAGACCTACTGTTAAAACTCTCAGGCAGAGAGAAGTTTTATTGCACGTCTTAGTTTAATCCTCCCTCTCAGAAGCTTCTGGGTTTTAAGCTCTTTGATCTTTTCTTCAGCATCACCTTCCCACTAGCCCTTTGTCTAGCATCATTAATGGGTGAGTCTCAAGTGTTCTTAAAATCCTTTCCTGCATCCTCCAATACAGATCAGTAAAATGTCCCTGTGAGCAGCAACTCTGTGCAGCCATTCCTCAATCAAATATTGTCAGTCAGACAAATATTCATTCCATAGTGATTCCTAGCAATCAGCAGGGCCTTTACAGAAGTTTTTGAAGATAAATACCAACAACAAGCTTCATTGTCCACAATCCTACATAAAAAATACGATTAACTCACCATTTTACCTGACAGTTTTCTCACCTTGTTTTCAAATGTACTTCGGTACAATTCCAGATGCTCAGCAATGTATTGGCCCAGGAGCTGCATGCCAGTAACACAGTTTGATAAAGAACTCAAAAATAAAAGGATGAGTCTGTGAAAAAAACCTAAACTCAGGATGCAGCAGACTTAAATTCCAATCCTAACTTTATACCTGATTTGCTAGATGGCCCTTGTTTCTTGGGTCCCTCTTTCACTACTTGTTTGGAGTTCTGTACCACGCCTTAAACAAAGAACATCAATTTAACTAGCTTTTCAGCTTTTCTGCTGTGCCCAAGACAGCATCCCAAGTCACATAATGTAAACAGGCCACAGAAATGAGTGGTACAATCTTCAAAGTGAGGCAGCAGTCCCTGGAGGAGATTGGTACTGTCACAATTGATCTATTGCCTGAAGGCAAGGAAATTTCTCAAAGGGAAGCTGCCAGAGGAAGAACCATCAAGGTGAGGTAATTCCATAGGACTGATTAAGCCAGTGGAAAGAGTGCTGCACTCAATGTATTTCTCCATATATTCATCAAATTCCACAAACACAGACTTCTCTGAGTTAGGTAATGTCTGCTCAAGCCAATGGCTCTCAGTGATTTCAGATGTGCAACATACTTCAAATAAGCTTAAAATGCAAAGGCATCGTTACCCTAATTTAACAGTCTTCTATCAGAAAGAATCTTATGTAAAAGCAAATGTCTTCTCTAGTTTTCATGAAGACTGTAGAAAAAGCTACAAAACCACACATGAAGTTAATGGCTTTGTGTCTGATGTTCTTCTCCATCTAAAAGACTCTTTTCATAGTAGTGACTCAGAAACATTCCCAAAAAATCTGCAATTTCTTCCGCGTGAAGATCTCCCAGAAGCTTCTGCTATTTGTTTCGAAGCATTTTAGTAACTTATTTTCTTGATTACATTTTTACAGTTAAAATCTGTATTGACACTAGAAGCATGAACATGAACATTTTAATCTGCTTCATTAATCTGCTTCATGCACTCTTCATTAAGTATTATTTTATTTCTCACTTAAATACTCTCCTGAAAAAAAGATTTAACTAAACAAAATTTGAAGATAGGTAAGGAACTGTTGATGAAAGTGCACGAAGAAAGATAAAGTAATTTTGCATTTCAATTACTGTTGTCCTCATGAAGGAGAAAATACTGGTCCTACAATCCATTAGGAGGTTTCAGAAAAGCTGAATGTTAGAGGCCTTTTAAAGTATTTTTTAATTCCACAGTGATAAAATAAGCAATTTTTGAAATGTGAGAGGAGTTTTAGGGGGAAAAAAAAGATAAATTCAACAATTACCTCTACATCCTGCTCCTGTAAATGCACAGTTTTAATATACTTCGATCAACGAAAATTGTCGTTATACCAACCACAATAAGAGTATTTTTGGAAGGACTTCATTGGCCTCACAGAAGCTGAAGTCAGGGTGGAGGTGATGCTAGGTGTTTGGGAGGGAAAAACAAGATTCCATTGCACTTGAGCATGACCTAGTGGCTGGTTCATTGAGTGGCATTTATGGTAGAAACAGAAAAGACAACTTGTCTGCTCAGGGCAATCAATGTGTGCGCAGCAGCTCACTGAGGATTGGATAAAGGGAAAAAAGAGGGGTCAGGAATGAGGTATGTAGATGAAAAGACCCACAAATTGGCCAGTTGGGACTCATGTGTCTGGTACTTGGACCAACCAAATGCACTCTATTTTGTGACTAAACAAAATGCTCGAGCAGATTTGCATAGAGGATCAAAATCTGTAAACTTTCTCATTCTTTCCAAAGTATTTAGTATAAAGCCTATTTAAACTATATAAAGGCTTAATGGGCTAGAAAAACAGAATTAGTAGCTTACAGTTAGTATTACCATTAAACCAGAGGTTGATATTTTTATTATTCTGTATTTAAATTGGGATTCCAGTTAGATAGCAAGTGAAAACTCTGCTAGTAAAATAAATGGTAAAAGAGCATATAATCTATATTGTTTACACGTTCAAATCATATCTATAGTTTGTCCAGGAAGACTGTATACTTGTTCTTTATACTTACGAAATAGTTCCCTCAAAGTCAGCCAAATAGTTATTTAACTTGTCTATCCTGGCTAAACTGTCTGCTAAATGAAGCAACTGACATCTGTGCCTATTCAAGAGTTATTGGTGCTACTTATATTATAAAAATTTAATGTGATTGCCTTCAACTTGAAAAATATTAGTTTGCCTTAGCCATTAAATATCCCACCATAATATTCTCTACACATTCAAGGCATTAAAATGCAAAGCTG
The DNA here is from genome assembly GCA_013398055.1 of Ifrita kowaldi. Taxonomy (NCBI): domain Eukaryota; kingdom Metazoa; phylum Chordata; class Aves; order Passeriformes; family Cinclosomatidae; genus Ifrita; species Ifrita kowaldi. The sequence continues at coordinate 72,097 of VZRS01001086.1, forward strand.
TTTGACCTATACCAGCCAATGCAAAATGAAATTATGTATTATGTTTTCATTACCAATTTTTAGCTAAATCCCTTGAAATGTAAAACAAACTCATGTTACTGAAGCTGAAACAACTTTAATACTGCTGTGTCAACAGAATCTGAATGCTTGTTGATGATGACTGACAGATAAAGACAAATATATATAAAATGTTGTAACCCCTAATTTTATCCATGTTCTATGACATCAAACAGGCTTTTGCACCTCTTCCTGTTAGTGGTCAAAACACTTAAGGCTTCCAATAATTAAAAAAATTACTTAGGTGTGCATTACTTTGAGCTACTTAATCGCTCTTGCTACTCCTTGACAGTCATTCAACCACAAAACATTCACCTTGTTGTCCAGATCTGATCTACACTGAAGATGAAAGTCTTGGCTCTGATCTACACCTTCGTTCATTCTGCTGTCTTCTCTCTTAATAAATCAAGAGGATTCAAAAAAAAAAAGGTATAAATTTAACAGTTCAGTTACACTTGTCTATGTTTTACAAGATACCGCTTGCCCTCATGCTGACCCTTAGTTTGAAAACTCAAAAGCAAAGGGACTAGGTATGTAAATCTGCTTGTAAATCATTAAAGCCAGGACCTATTACTTAGACTGTGAGATCAGATTTTAGTCGCAAAATTTTCTTTCAGGCTGCCAAAAAATACTTCACATGAAAGCAGAAAATATACAATTTTAGTGTTTGGTATATTCCTTTCTGAGTAAACATGTGTCACTTTAAGAAGAACAGAACACATTGGGAGTGAGTAAATGTATTCCAAAAAGAATTAAAATAACATTGTCTTTGGTCCTGATTCCTGAATGGGACATATTGAAAAGTCCAGGGGAAAAAAAGTCAGGGACTATGTCATCTCCTGTTTAACTAATGAAAAATTATTCTTAGTTGAGATAATTCTTCATAACACCACCCTACAGAGTTCATAAGTCAAATTTATATGCAGCCTTTTTGGATGAGCAAACTGCACAAGGCTACTTACTGTACACAGGCTGCAAATAACGTCAACCAAGGGAAAGGCAAGCCTACTGCACAAAGCCACATAGGAAAGAGGAGAAACCTCCACAACAGGAAGTTGTGGAGCTGCCTGTGGGGTGGAAAGCACATGGAACTAAGCCTCTTGCCACCCACACACTCAAATTTTACTGGAACCAGGTACAGTATCTTGTATGATTTCCTTCTGTGTCAGTGTTTCAGTAACTTTCCTGCACAGACCTGCATGCATAAAGGACTTACTCTGTTAATTTGCTTAGGGGAGGAAGAGAAAGAGAGGAACGTTTTGTGGTAAGGAATAATGCCTTCCTTTCCCTTACCTCCCTCCCTCCTTCCCCAGCTATCATTTTGTTTTAGTTGGATTTGTTATAATGAAATGGCCAATATTCTCCTGCACAGAACATCCACAGCTATGTAATTATCAGGCGTCTTCAGGTTTCATATGAACAGAACTAGGTAGAACCAGTAAATCCATCTCAGAAAAGTAACCCCTGGATCGCTGTAGTGACAGACCAATATTTTCATAATCCAAATGATATCTAGTCATTACATAACAGTTTCTAAGAGGGAGACACCTACACCTGTATTACCCGTATAGCCCTCCATATTTTTGCCCAGCACCTCCAGATTTTAAAGCACACATTCACTTGGTCTTCGATCCCACACGTAATTTGCAGCTGGTGGCAGGAATTAAAGCCCACACTGCTTTTGCTTGTGCTGGACCGCCCACATCTGCAGCAAGGCCCAGCCTTTCAACACCTTTTCCACATTTCTTACCAGAAGACAGACAAGTTCTTCTGCAGTAGAACTAAATGACTGCAAAAGGACCCCAATTTTCACACAAAATTGAAGGGTTGTGTGCACTACACAAATAAGAAGAGCACATCAAGCCCAGCTGACTTGTTCTGTAGAACCCTCATCACTGATACTCGAGCAAGTGCTTAGCTAGGCAACTGTGAATGCATTTTTGCTGTAAAAGGACAGTAGGCAAGGAAAGAGGATGAGAAGAAAGCAACCACAAATGAGCAAAGAACTCTGAATCACGAATGAGAAAACACTGATCTTGGCAGTCTTACAAAAGTAATATTTTCACTAGAATGAACTGTTCTCAAACAATTTCTCCAATATGTTAGATACAAACAAGCTCTGCTTCAGTATTAGGCATGCATGTCTTCTGTTTCCACCTCTTTTTTTTAGTTCCAAACCCAAATTTATTGTGGCCAAAAGTTCTCAAAAAAAAAAATCCCTGTCGCTGCTTGCATTCTAGCTGTGTTTCTCTCTCATGGTATTACCACAGCAGTGATGCAGTATGAGATCTCGTTCCAGAACAATATTTCCCTTTCTCTATCCTTCTCTTTCAGTAGTCCCTTGCCATAGAGAAACTACCAGCATTTAGTGAGTTTCTATGGCAGTAGCACTCAGTTTTGGAAATGAATGAGTTTTTCTTTGTCCCTCACAGATATTAGTAAGTCAAATACTAATGCTTTGACAAACTCATAGTAACCAATAACATGTTATGGATTAGTTAAACCTCAAGGGAAACATAAGTGCCTGTGGGAGGAAATGTGGCAATTGTTAAACAGTGGCTGGCTTCAGAAACACTTAAAAGTTTAGACAACCAGCAAAGTAAAGAACCAAACTTAACTGAAACTTGAAAGGGGATGCAGAGAGGCAAATCAAACCTGGAGCTTGGTCACAGTTTTGTAGGTACAGTTTAATAGCTGCATATGGTGAACATCACCAGTTTGCAGGTCTGATGAAATCCAAATCAGTGGTTTTCTGAAGGGATGAAGTTCCACATATTTTCATGGGGAACTAAAAATGGCCTAATTCCAAAAGCACTGCATTAGGGGACTTACTTTGGCATTGATTCAGATGAGACACCTGAAATTAGAACTTGTGCTTGTGAGGGCAGCCTGGAGAGATAGATTTTGTGTTTGAAAATTACATACTATTTCTTCATTGCCTTGGGAAGACAGTGGCATTAGCAGAAAACAGCTTCCTGTTGGACATCATTAGTGTGGATTCTCATTACGGTAGGGGTAGGAGCAGGACTTCCCCATCTGCTTTGGCTACATCTAGAAAATGAACTGGAGTTGCATTAAGTCTGGAACTGTAAACTGTAAACTGTAAAAATCCTTACTACGTGTAAGCTTTCTACAATGTTTTTAAAATGGTTTAAATCCTGTACCTGAAAAGATTCTAAATATCAGCCTTATCTCATTGAAAACTTGCACCCTTCTGAGATCACACAGAATCACCTGAATTAGTTTCCGGGTTTAGAGATTTCTGAGCTTCTTAGACATTCCTGGAAATTAATTTGATAACGTCCTAAAAAGTATGACAAGAAATTGATTACGCCCCATTGTATTAAACTGACTGCCAAAAGCCTCTTTTCAGTGGATATAATTCCTATTTATGACTTGAAAAAGGTAGAAATTAGAGAAAAGTCTTAAAATATCTGTCGAAAGAAGACAATATTTCTAGAAATATTTCAGCACAGTGTTGGGAACTCTTGGTTTTTATTGTAACTTCAGTTCAGCTCTCTCCCTATCTTTCTCCATATCAATATTATTTTTCACATGGCAAAAAAACCTTGTGTATGATGTTTTTACAAGAAAAGGACATGTCTCAGATGTGGGAAGTTCATAGATTTAAGCCCCAATCATGTAAATTATTTGGATGAAGATAATTGACTCCAAAATATTCTGTGAAGTAACAGTGAGATTTTGCGTTTGAACAATAGTCTGTCACATCATTGGTATAAAGTAAATTTTTGAAGTTTTAAGAGATTTGAAGTAAACAAATTTGGAAATAAATGGCAATTAGAAAATCAGTCAAGAATAGGACTAATGAGCTACCATACATACACAGTTTCAGTGGGGTTGTTTGGTTTTTTACTGGTGTAAGTCTTTTAAATACACTTATCTGAACCCTGTGAGGAAATAAAACCTGGCAGAGGGAAGTTTTCATGGCAGTACTTCAGGACTGTGAGATTAACTGCAAGGAGTAAAATGTCGGAGAAAGAAACGAGTACACAGTATGAAAATAGAATTTTAGAAAGAGATACCTGCTTGTCTGTCAGAGAATGTCTATTGTCCCTATCACCACATGATTCCCAGCTGTGGAAATCTGAGAGGCAAAACCTGACAAAGTAAGTCTTGCCTGCTGTGCCTCTGAGATGGTGCTACAACCCCCCACAGAACTAACTACCATTTGAGATGATGAGCTCTTTACATGGACTAATGGGGAAATGGCTGAATGTCCTAACCAAAAATCACTATTGTCAGATCCACAAAGTATGGGTTCTGAGAATTTTGGCTGGAGTCTCCCAGTGTTGTACAACAGCAATCTACCACATAGTTTCCTTGCTAGGTAATAGCAAAACAAGTGGTAATGCTTCACATGGCAGTCATGTAGCATTTTGCATTGCTGTACAATAAACACGGGATGGAAACTATGTCCTAAGTTCAGAAAGGAGCTTTGTTGTCTAGCTTCCATAGTAGGTTTAAGACAGCAATCTCACTGGAAATTTTGGAAGAGTTATAGAGTCAGCATCACTATGTACAAGAAGAGCATGTGAAGAGTGTGAGTAAATTTCATTATGTAGAAAAATTCACACAAAAACCTGCAGACTCAAGAAGATACCTCATTTGTCATGTAAAGCTAATTAATCACTAAAGCTAATTAATTCTGACATTTCATATGCAAATTCTCTGATAGTACAAGTCCACTCAAGCAGTATCTCGAATTAAAATTATATTTGTCTATGTATGAAGTAAAATACACTGCACAGTGTATTTGTAGTAACAAAAGTGAGCAGAGAACACCGTAAGACCATAAGGAAAAAAATGCCTCACTGGGTGAGGGAAAGTTCCATCCAGCCCACTGTTCTGTTTTCAACAGTGACAGTAGCTCATGGGATTTTGGGAGAGTAGTCAAGGCCCTTGTCTACAGGTACCTATTTTAAAGGCCTTGTTTTAATGACACTGACAATATTGCATGCTGTTGGCTACCCATGCTAATTTATTAGCTATCAGGAGGTTTGAAAGAAACCCTACACCATTATAAAACACAGACTCTTTTGCAATATAAAGCAAAAAGAATTCTTTAGATGTTTCCATTGAAAATTAGTGTGAGCAAAAATTAGCCTTCCAAATATAAATACAAAATTACACCCCAAATTGATCTGGTAACACTTATTTGAAAAGCACCTGTGATAAAATGCCACAAGTAGTTTGACAAATTCTGAGTCGTACAGATATATTTCATTTATGAATTAATAAATCAAAATGTTGATTTAGATCAGTATTTGAACACTGTTCATCAGCATTTTAGATGTTGCTTCCGTTTTACAAGTGCTGCTAAAATACAATGGAATTTCAGATGCTCTCCACATTGACTTAACTCATCTGTTATGGAAATCAATGGGGAATTCTTCTGAATGTCCCATTTATGAAAGAACAATTTCACCAGCCCATCCTTGCCTCCAAAAGCCAGAGTTCCAATGCAGTAGCTTGCTGTTGTGATTTAAATATTTCCATAAAACCAAATGTCATATTTTTCTGACAGTAGAATATGAAGTGAAAATTGAAAACATGTTATAAACAGACTGAATTACTGTATAATTAGGATTTCCAAGAAGGCAGATTGCAGGCTAGTCAGCATTTTAAAGATGCAGAAATTATAAATAATGGGAATCTTCATGTAATCACTTCCCAATAAATACAAGTCTTCTAACACAGATCCAACTGACGTGGATCCAATATTTAATGACTTTTCTAAATCAATATTTCTTAGTCTGTGATTTCATTCACTTTATCAAAAAACAGTGAAATATGGAAATAGTCTATCCAGGTGAAGTTTTAAAATAGAATGAAATGAACAGAATACTGTGAAGCTCCCGCAGCACAGAGTCACACGTACAGGTGGCTAAGCATGGAGGTATAGAATATTTTTCAACCAATTCTCTTTACATATCATTATAAACCCTCTGCTTTTATGTTCTACATCAGTAAAATACAGTTGCACTCTTCCTGGTCTGATCACGCAAGCCCAAATTTGGGGAGCCCAGCTGAATTAGAAGCCTGGAGCTGAAACATACTATATGCTACATGGTGCAATGCACAGAAATGCTTCAGGCTTCCTCACCATTTCTTGGGTTGCACTCTTTCCCCAAGAATCTTTGTCTACCTCAATGGCAATTTTCACTCAGCTGAAGGTGATATTTTAATATTTGTTTGATCTGACTGATCTCCCTGCCTTGTTTTAGGCAATGAGCTAGGATCCTCCTTAAGAAGCCGGTAACAAAAGGATTTATAGAATCATGTAATCATTTAGGCTGAAAAACTCCTCTAACATCCTTGAGTCCAAACGTTAAATCCATTGAATTAAGTTTTATTTTTAAGTCTACATTTTAATACATTAAAGTCCTAGTGGAACTGTAGGAATGGCAAGTAAGCTGATTTCCAGTTTTAGGTGGGCTAAGCAGCAGAGCTCGTCCTCCTACCTTAGCTGGGTTTATCTGGACAACACCTACAGTCAGTGCAGTGCAAATAGATAGCAACTTAACTTATCGCTGATATAAACTACCAAATAATATTTTGTCACTAGAATAAAAAGTGACATATGCAGGGTACTCCAGGGATGAACTGACTGCAAATTCTAAAAACTAATGAATTGCTTGAAAATGGTCCTGTAATTTCAGCGAACATAAACCCTGTAACAAATTTTAAATCACTCTAGTATAATTATAACACTTTTTTCCCAAACATAAGTTTATGCATAAGAATAAATAATTACCAGTTCTCATGCTCTCTTACACATTAAAAATAGACAGGAGTTATGGTTGTTATTTCATTTTAACTGATGGGGCTGATGTTGTACTTATAAGTACTTCGAACATATCACTATGTGCATCCCTTTGCTTTTAAAATACAGAAAGAAATGAAAAGCATGGTTAAGAGCTTAAGCCTGCTATTTTATTAAGGCCATGAAATACCACAAAAATTATGACTGCAAGCTGTTGTAACAGTAGATTGTAAAATGCCTGTCATCTCAGCATACTCTTTACCATGCATCTCAGGAGATGCGTTATTCTCACAATAATAGCAATACAACCTCCTTGTATTACACCTTCCTCCAGAGCAATGTCTGATGGAGTGCAATTGTGATTTCCTTCTGTGAGGTGATTTGGAATTAGTCCTGTACTCAAATGGGAAGCCACTAGAGTAAACAGGAGGGTTTGCATCAAAAGGTTCCTGCACTGAATGTATTAATCAGAGAATTCAAGGGAGTTTTATAATTCAAACTCCTAAACCGGACCATGTCTGTCTCTTAGGGACGTTGTAAAGCTGGCCACCACTGTCTATCTATCTGTTTCTCACAAGTAAGCAGCAACTTGTCACTTTGTAGGCCTAGAACCTGAACAGTTACCACTCTTCACATGCAGAACCATTACCACATTTACCAGGACTGTACCTGTTCCAGCAGCCTGTTCCTGGGACCATTCTTACCGTGTCTGGCACTTCCAGAGGTATTTCATCAAACAATATTCATAATGCAGCTATTTCAGATACGTACGTGGCAACACATAAATACAACTAATTGTCTTTGTTTCTTCCAATTATATTTCTTCTTAGTTCTTGAACTACTAAATCCCTTTACTAGTTAATAGGAGTAATCATGTATAGAATCTGTTTTTTACTTGGTGACCGTGTGGGAGACAGATCAAAAATGTAAGCAAAAACAGCACTTTGCAAGCAAGTAAATGTGCAGGTTCACATTGGCCTTAAAAATAGCTTTGTGCGAAGTATGACAAAGCACATAGCGGAAAAATACAGCATCCAGCCAGAGCCAAGAAACACTGAAAGTACTCTGAAATACCTACCTTAAGTACTTCTACATGCAACACCCATTTAAACATTTCTCACGTGTTTTTGGAAAGGGCTTGGTGGATAGTCAAAGGAAAATTATTCGAACCATGAACTGTCAAATAACAGGTAAGAATGCAGTAATGGACTGTGATACACTTTTGAAAGATGAGCAAGGGAAGGAAGAAGAAACTACAGTAAGTCCACAGCGCAAGCTGAAAGCAGCTTGGATGCAGTATTTTCTCTTGCTCCTGAGCAGTGAAGAACAAGAGTTTCTGTGTCCTCTGGACCTTTCTGAGGTTCAGAACAAGATCCAAGCACCTGAACTGAGTGCTTTTCCTCATTTGCATGCATTCTTTCAAGTTTCCTGCTACATTACTGCTTTGTGAGCAGTAAAGACAAGAGAAAGACTTGTTTCATCTCCTTGACATGACAAAAAAACAATACAAAATGCATATATGAGCAGTTAAAGATATTCAGATCTACTAAATTGTGTTGACACAAGGAAACAAAATGTAAAGTTTCATTTTAAAAAATACTTTCCTATTAACATTCAATGCTTTCACAATTTGCTTCTAGGAACAGCAGTATGTAGCAGTAACCACAGAACCATTATTTCACAGTGATAAACTGATACAAAAGTTGGAACAATTTATGACCACCATCTCCATGGCGTTTACTCAGAGTGATATCATACTTTTAATAACACTTTCCCAAACTCCAATTATTTCTTATAAAGGCACCCGACAGAGATTAACATCACACTCTGTATCAACTGATAATCTAAAGATTGCCTGACAGTGATTGGCTCAGATTTCAAAACTCTACTTTATAGAGGACACTAAACATACTGAGATAATTATTTTTTTCCCTACAAGATAATTATGCATAGAGTGTCTCCTTTATCAACACAAGGAAACAGATCATCATGCATTTCCGTAAATATTAATGTAGGTAAATATTAATGTATTTAAGTTGCTAATAGTATTTGTCTGTCCAGAAGTGCTTCATTATGAAAAAATTACTAAAATTTGGTGTAGTGAAACCCTGCACCTTCTAGTACCACGTGCCCTGGCAATTTTCCAGAACTATTTTAAAGTAATATTCTGTCTCCCCAAAGAATCAGTTGTCAATGATTAATTAGTTCAATATGCCAAGTTAAGTGTTGGTTTTTAATGTAAAATTTATTTCAACTGTAATTTGCATATTTTGTTATGTATTTTTAGCTGCCAAATTTATAACAAAGTGATAAATAGAGACTCCTAAGAAATTTATTTCAATTAAGCTTGGCTTCAGGGTGGTCCTCATTTCAGTCAAAACTAGAAAATTGATGCATGATTTCCAAAGCAAAAGTCACACCAAGTTGCAAAAAAATAATTCATTCTAACATTTTACAGAGTTTCACTGATGTGCGTTCATGGTATGTTCCATATTTTATTAACTGTTTATGTATTTTAGTACTGTATTTCCAACAGCCTATAAAAAAACCTTTAAATGTGACAGTAAGAAATAGGAAAGCTGACATATCCCTTAATTTTTTTCTGAAATAGCTTTTTTCACTGATACTTCTTATAAGCAAATAATATTTTTTTTTTAAAACCCAGTTCTTACAGAATACTATAAAACATTGAAACATTAATGCATTAAATACAATGAGAATAAACCACCAACACCTTTACTAGTTGAGTATCACCAGACAAAGAATAAGAATAGGGAATCAAACTAGAAAATTTAAGACATCAGAATACAGGAAATATGGTTTACTGTTTAAATGAAAATGAAAATCATAAGACTTTTCCTGTTTATCTTAAAAAGAAGTGTTACATTTCATTAAAATGTTTTTGAGCAAACATGATGGGTTTCACATGAGTTGTCATGTTTCTAAACATCTTATTTACTTCATATTTGTCATAGAGGCAGATATCAAAAGTTACCTTCTCCCTACTTTCAATATTTACACATTTGTTGAATGTTTCCTCTCACCAGAAAACATCAATACAATAAAAATTACATTTGATTGGCCTCTCCTTTCACAGCCACATTGCAAATATGGTGGTAACAGTCAAGACATCCTAATACTTCTCCTCTACTAACACTTCTTATGTCAAGTAAACATATTTAATTATCTCAGCCACTAGATTTGCAAATGAGTGTCACTTGTCACCTGAAAACATTTGGTGCAGTAAATCCATCTTAAAATATAAATGTGCCCTTTCTTAGGGACTTGTCAAGTAGCTTCTTCCAAAATGGAGAAAAGTGACTGGCCACTGGATTTCTTCCATGTTTTGGTACATATAGCATGTGTTGCTGAAGTCTACCCTTCATCTACTCGGGTTGGTCTCCATACACACTTTATTTCAATATTTGAAGTGTGTAAACTTCAGTTTGAGCTCAGAGGTTGTACATGCTTTTGGGCCAACTTGTCTAACGTGAATTAAAATTGTTGAGCACGTTCAGAAAACCATTCCCTCATAGACAGCTCCAAAATACCAGCAGATATGAAGAGGATAAGACAATACCATACAACATTAAAATTCACATAAAGAGCCATTCCTGTGGCTATATAACACTGCTTAATAGAAAATCATAGAAAATACTCAGCAGAGTTGCAAAATTATGTTCAAAGACATACACATGCATATATTGTGTATGTACATATTTATTTTGGACATAAAATATATTTGCTTTTTGGCAGTAGCATCTCTGGCTACTAATTTATATTTAAATCTTTGTCTTTAATATTCTGCTTCCTTTGGACAATTGTATTGTATTTGGACAACTGTATTGTAGAAGGCTTGACAACATAATCGAAGTTAAGTTGATTAAAATCTTCTTTCTCTCTTTATTTTCTCCTTTTTTTCAGTGCTTTTAGATTAAACTAGCTGAAGTTCGCACCAGGCTGCACACTGGAAACACCTGGGTACAAATGCTCCTATTTGGACTAAAGACTAAAACTGTATGATCACAATTGGATAATTCCAGTGCTGAATGTCCTCATTCACAGAAATAACATATTTAATTCCAACCCGTCATCCACAAAAGTATATGCTGTATTTCAAAGAACTCATGTGTGCCTTGTATTTAAATGCCAATGTTTCAGAAACTCAAGTTTTCAGAGACATGACTAAAACAGAATTACAGCATTTATTGATGTCAAAAACATGGTACTGTCAATTTATATCTTGCCACAGTTTGTAGAGCAGTAAGCCCATTTGTTTATAGACAAATAAACATTTATCTTAATTTTTGTCCATAGAAATAGTGTCTCAAACTATATTAAATAGTTTGGTTTGTCGCATAATACTCTTTCTGAGAGAAAGTACTAAAAGTTTTAACATTCACACTAAGATAGCATTCCTAGTGAAAGGAAGGAAACAAATTTTAAGTCATTATCTCTTACTCCAATTTACTTAAAAAACATAAGATGAAGACTTAGAGCAAATTATTAAAAAATCCTGGATGTTGCAATGCTATTGCCTGAGCAAGTGTCTTACAGAAAATTATCAAGCCTGCTAGTCATGAATAGCGAAAACAGGCTTCAAGATGCATTACTTAAACTGTATTATTACTGTTTGGCATGAAGTATACCTCAAGCTCCTGAAAACTGGAGACACATTGTCCCATCATCTACACCGGTAATTGCATGGCTTTATAAGAAATAATTTCCATCAGTTCAATTTCAGTCAAAGGAAACAAGAATTACTTTCCCAGATAAAAGTTAAAACAGTACCAGTGTATCCTACGACGTAAACAGAGAAGCTCCAGGAAAATGCCAAAGAATGGAAGATGTTAAATTCATGTCTCAAAACTAATTCTGAAAAAGGCAAGCCCTCTACAGTTCTTAGCTCCCATCTTGGAGCACAGCTTAAAGGGACTGAAAACCATTTTTCTAGTCCAACTGGGAGAACTATCATGCCTAAAATACAACTTAAAATGTTTTTCACACCTTACTTCCAAATAAATCAAATGGGAAATTCAATACATCAGGCAGCAAAAAACCCAAACCTACTACAAATAGCTGCAATGGAGGAGAGCAACATTCTTTATGTGCTTTCACTGAGCATGCCACAAACATTGGTCAAGCACGTTACCTTCACTCTACAAGTGTTTCTGTTCCAACTTTTGACAGGGATGAGCCAGTCGTGAATAGCAGTAGTGAGCTTTCTTCTTACTTCTGTTTCTACCAGCATTGCTGCCCTGTGTGTGCTGAGATCCACAGCTGGCACAGTTATAAGGTCACTTCATCCAGCCCTCGTCCATTCAGAAGTGCTTTTTGCCTTTCACTTATCCTCTGGCATGAGTAGATTGAAGCAATAGGATTTCTCCTAATTAGTAAGGAAATTTATTCTATAAGCTCCTCAAAAGCATTTTATTTTTCCCTTGATATGTTCATCTTTCACATATTCTACTTGTGAGCAGAGCTCTCTCTCTTCTCTCTAGCCTTTCTTTACATCTGTACAATGTACAGTTCCTATGTCCATCCCTGTCATCCTTTGGTTCCTGCTATTCATTCCCTGTAGTAATTCCACATGAACTGCATGGATTAGATAGTGACTTCTGAGAGGAAACAACCAGATCTCTGGTGTACATGGCATCATTCTCCTAAGAGGTTTCTTGAAATAGACTTCAAACAAACTCCTAAGAACATCCTCCACACAAAGCACAGATAAGATGACCAAAATAAGGTCTATAAAGGAGTCTGTTGAATAGCAATGACAGCAAAATGAGGTTAGTCACTTCATAGTCAAATAAGCCACTTTTCTGATTATTCCAGGTCACAAATATCATGTAGGAGAGTCAAATATTTAGGGCCAGATGGTCCAGTTAATTCCACCCTTCATGGCAATCATTAGAAAGGCTGAGGACTTCAAAGGGTTTCACAGCAACTTACGCTACTTGGCCCAACGCCACAGGACACAATACTCTGGAAAGGAATAAATAGCAGAGCCTGATAGGACTGAGGTAACTGCCTCCGAACCAGAACTTTGCAGCACTGTGAAAGCCCACTGTGATGACCAGAATTCAGAAATGAGAATCCTCATCCCACAGAATTGAAGCCTGCCTAAGAAAATGATTGAGGATATAGATCTGAGTGTTTCCCATGTTTTATATGCCTTCTCTCAGGTAAGAAATATCTGTAAAAGAAAATAGGTGTAGGTAGCCACAAAGTTTGGCCTATGTTATGTAATCCAAACGCATTTAAGTTAACAAATCACGACAGCTTCCTCAGCATGACCATTGCCTCTTCCCATTCTTCTCCAGAAAAGAGGTGTTTAGCGGCTTACTGTAAGCCATAGGCTGACAGAATGGCTTGAGTTGAAAGGGACATAATCACACAATCAGTCAGATTGGAAAAGATCTCTGAGAACATCAGGTCCATCAAGTGCTGTGAACAATAGTACTTCGTGGATGATATTTTCACACTATGTTTAGGATAAACCACCGAAGTTGCTGTCTAGTAAAATGTGCCTAAGAAACAATGCTGCTATGCATAACATACTTTTGCTACCTGAGAGCAGATAAATAGAGTAGCACAATAGTCAGAAATGTCTACTGCCTGGAGAGCACTAAAAAAGGTGTCAGCTAATACAGAACTGTCCCTGTCTCAAGCTGACAGAGATATATCTCGAAGCTGGGCTCACACAGATTCTACACAGATCCCAGAAACTTGACCCAGGTATGCAAAACAGAGGTTGGTATTACAGATGGTAATTATATTCATACCATATGTCCACTGTCATCTGGTGAAAGCACAGCTGGGATTAATGGAGTTTTCTAAAATTTATTCAAGTCCTGCTACTTGTCGATACCATCCTCAAAACATTGCCTTTCCTCAAAATTCTTGTGTGGTCAGTTTTCAGTTTTTCAAATCCCCAAGGCACTTGATTTTTTCCTCTTATTATTTGCTAGCCTTTTTAATTCTCCCAGTATCCTACAGGCCATGGATTGGTCAATGGACTATTAGGCTGTGCAGTTAAAGAATCCAGTGGACCAAGGGCAACACTCATCAAAGACTCAGATGGAGGTGGCCAAAGGCATCACAGAACTGAGGGTGGGCCTGTTCCACAACTAAGCCTTGCATAGCCTCAGTCTGCTTAGTAATTCTTTTTAATTCATGCCTCCCCCATGGGGTGAGAGAGCTGGAGTAGGTGGCCTGCTGGTCCTCTGCCAAGCTTGTTTCCCCAGCTCCTACAAATGCCCAGACTTAACTATGGGAAAACATACTGGCCAACTTACCAAGCCCTTCGCAGTTCACCCACTGACCCTTCCTGTCCCATAACCTCTAACATCAGTTTACTGCTCTCGTGCACAGTCTCACATCAGTCTCACTATCCCACTTGCCCCTTGCATCGTCCCCCACATGTCCCTGATAAATCTGTTGCTATTTCCCAGTGTATCCCATCTCTCCTAACACATGCCTTCTGTGCCTCTGCTCCAACTGTCTGCTAACCCAAAGGCTTGCGTGAGCATGAGGGAATAATGGTTTTTATACTATAAAGTGGGCAAGCCTTGTTCCCAGTTTCAGAGCCGTGGTTCTGATCTTCTTGGGTGGGCTAGTCATGACCCTGTCTTGACAAGAATTAAGGACTTTCCACATGGGTTGGGCAATATTTAGGCACACGGCATGAGGGAAATGAATCAAAACAGGGATGGGTGGAGGACAGAAGGCTAAGTTGGCAGGGGAGAGTCATATGAATGTGAGAAAAGCAACTTAGAAGGCCAGAGGACTTTGTGAATCTAATTCTGGAAGGCTATCTGAATTAGATGAATACTGCATCCTTGGGAAGTGGGATTAAGGTCAAGAGGAGAAAAAAAGTCAGATGACTTGGACAGCAAGACTTAGCTACTGACCTTCACCTAACTAGCTAAATGAAATAGAGGATCCTAATATTGATTTCAATAATCTTTTCCAGGAAAACAAATTACTCACCCAGCTATACTGAAAATACAATATTGAAAAAAAAATACATACCTTATCTTTTCAAACATTGCTGTAGCCTCATCTCTTTACTGCTCTCTCCAAGGTTCCTGGAAATTTGATGGTTAGAAGCAAGTTGCAATTTTCTGAGATAAATAAATATTATAATCTCCTTACATCCATGAAGCTATATTCAGTGTAGAAATTAACTATATGTGATACCATTTATATTGCATTCATCTCAACAAGTACTTCTATTATGACCAAGGAACTAATTTCGAAGCAAGTTTCAATAAAAAAAAACTAAGCATTTGCATCAGAAATCAGATTTTAAGAGAATTACAGCATGCATTTGAGCAGGTCACAGTAGTAACACTGTCTAACTTTTGTGACCATTAGTAACCAAATAAAATAAACTTTTAAATATTTTTTTTCAAACAGCAAGCCATGCTACATTCCAAATTCATAAAGTATTTTCTTAATACATTAAGTTTCAAATAACTATATTTAATCATTTCACTGGTCTATGGATATTCAGTGAAGATTTTTTCCTTGGTGAACTTATCACTACTATTTTTCTTTCAGCCATTCACTTTAACTCATGTTCAAACAGAAAATTGACCCATCTTATATTAAAAACCTGATAGTTTTTCTATGGACTCAGAACAGGGATTAGGCCCACAGAGGAGAAATATTTCCTCCTCAGTCTATTATACAGTGTATAAACTTCAAAACGGAGTTTTCGGTTTCCTACAACACTTCCACTGATTATGCCGTACCCATTTACAACTTGTTAGTTCATTTTTTATTTCTCCATCCTCTGTAGACCATGCTGTTGATCACAATTCAAGCACAGCTTCACAGCTAGTTTCTTTCACAATCCATGGCCATGTTGCCACCAAAAGGAAAAGTTCTCCCTATTTCATTAAGCCCTGGGCCCCTCTTTTGTGCCAGCACCGGATTGCTTGGATCAGATGGATTGACTCTATTCAGCTGAAAACTATAAAAATTAATTAATTAGTTTTCAGGCAGATCAGCTTTTTGATCTAACCAATTACACAGCTGCATGAATGTTGGTGCCAGCAGAAGAAAGGCATTATAACCCATTGCCTGGAGTGGAAAAGTGGTGGGACAGTAGCAGAATAGACTTAAACTGGTTTACACCAACTGTGAAACTGCAGCCCTAAAATCACATGGAACTTTGCTGAACATGCTGATCACCATCTGCAACAGCACAGCACTTTGAACACTAAATGGTCAATTAAATAGTTGTTGATGCGACGTGGTTAATATGTACAAACAAGAAATTAACATATTACATTATCAAGCACTGAATTACCTGTTTATTAATATGCATGCTATTCTACACTGACCTTTGCTATAGGATCTTACTGAAAAAGGGAACTTTTAGATAAATTTTTGCCCCTCATCTATTTTTTTCTGCTTCATAAACATCAACATTTATAACTTGCTATTACACCTTGTCTAACAAAAATGCCTGCATTGCCATTTCATCACACAATGAAAATGTGAAACAAATTTTATCCTCATTTTATGTCAAGTCCCTTAAAAGTAATTGTTACTGTTACTATACACATACCACTTACATATTTTTGAAAAAAAATGGAGATATATTATTTGGATCAGTCCAGCAATATTTAATATATTCATTTACAAGTTTCAACTACTTCCTCACTGTTCATATTCTTTGTTTTATCTGTTTCTATAATTTTTAGCCCCATTGAAGGTCCTGACAGGTAAATCTAAATGGGTGTTGCATATGTGGAACAAGAGAGACATAGCAAGTAATGTAACTGCCAAGGACACATAGCACTAATTTTCCAGAAATGTACTATTCATATCTGTTGAAACAATTTTGTTTCTAAAAGAAAAAAAGTAGGTACAAACTCCCTTCTTTATCCCTTTCTTCTTAACTATATGATGCTCAACATGGATTGCACCAATTTGAGCCAGTCAATAATTCTAAGTCAGCCTTGCAGAGCTCTGCTGAAAAATAAGTGCAAGTTTTCTGAAGGAATCGCAAAGACTATTGTCAGATATTATATACTTCTAGGGAGAAGTTTGCCCAAATATACTGATGTGATTTAGAAATCACCAGCTTCCTTCCCTCAAATATCACATTCCTAGCCATTCCAGCAAGAACATCATCTTGATTATTTCTCTCATGGACCTTCTAGACTACACTACCTAAAAATAATTAAAATCACAGAACTACTTTACTACAACTGATACACTTCTACTCTACCTAATTTTTGAACGGATCCCTAGAACCTGGACTGTTATCAATATATTGCAATCAGGAATTTAAAAAATAGCACCAACCAATACTCCCCCCGCCAAAAACAACCAGAAAAGAGTCAGAAACATCAGGTTTTCTGGCTGTAGTTTTTCCATTTCACCTTTAAATGCTAGAAGTCATTTGTCACTTCTACTGGATTACCTCATAGATGTTCAAAGTCTGCCAAGTGCTTTTCAGTATTATTTCCATCAACCTTTCAGTGTGATGACTAATCTGCTGCAGAACTACATGATGTAACACAATGGTTAAAAATAGCACAGAATATCTTTGCTTTCTTTTATTGCCAGTCATTTCCGGAGTTCTTCATGCCCTCATGTAACTTTCTGTCCTTATAAAACAAAAATTTAAGCAGCTTTCTGTCCTTCAGTAACACTTACACATCAGTCTGTTTGCTGACATTATATTTATGTGTGCACATATATATATATACACGTTTATTAATGCATATGTGTAATTATACACATCAAAAATGTATATCTTGAAACTATGACTTTAAGCACTGAAAATTTAGAAAACACTGGAGTAAGTGTTGTTGGTACAACACCACTTAAAAAGTTAAGAGTGACAGAGGCCTTACAAAAATCTCAGAAAAAATTAATAATTCTACCTCTGGACGAGTATTTGAAATGTCTGTAATAAGTAGGGCTTGGGGCCATGCATGATAAGGGCAAAGCAATGTATTTAATAGCTGCTCATTAAGTGCATCCTGCGTGAGGTAGGAATTCTGTGGAAAAATAGTGTAATCTCATAATTAAATGTAAATACATGAGGGACCAAGTTTACTCCATCAAAACCTCCCAGGCTTTTTCTCATTCCTTATCCCTTATTGAAGTTCTGTTATCCCCACTGTCCATGCCTCTCTTGCTCTTGTCCCAATTCCTTCCGTTGATTTATATATGTTTGCCTTTTCCTGGCCTACATTCCACCAAGGCAACTCCTCCTCTGTGTTTCAGTGGGAGTACAAAACAGCAAAAAGCAAAAGACACTGCCTGATTTGCTCCAAAGACTGGACCTAGATCCAGTCCAGTTTCAAGCAGTGCAGGAATACGTGTGTACAAAGCAAGAGTCCAAGGTTATCACATCTAAAGAACACAGCTGAAAACTTGATTTTGTCATAGGTGGAACTCTGGAACTCCAGTAGTGTGCAATCCCATAGGTCTGCCCATAGCAGCAAAGTCATGCCTTAGGATGTGTTTTTCTGTTCCAAGCACTGTTGAACAAAAAGTTGGAGCTAGTGTAATTAAACATGGTGCATACACAAAAGCCCAAATCAAGCTGCACAGGTCATGCTAATATACTAAGTCCTATGATTTGACTTCTGGACTTGAGAAGTCTAACAGTGTTGTTTTAATACCGGGTGTGTGTGTATGTGCCTGTGTTTGTACACAATTTATTTTACAATAAAATAAAATTTGATCAATGCTCTTGATCTAGAGGAGGTGTGATTCACTTCTCACACCGCTTTAGACTACTTTGATTTCAGTGTAGTTATTTCTGATGCATATTAATCTGCCAGTAAGTTATGGGTTATTTTCATACCCGTGAGTACCCCCACACATAAATCAAGTTTTATACATGCAGTCATATAGGTATAGGTACCTGCACACTCAAACATTAAAACAAAGAGAGTGTACAAAGCAATTTATGTCTTCTACATTATGTGTGTGGCCATGTCTGACTGCATTTGTTCTACTATGTTTTTGGGAAGATTATCTTACTAAGCTCCTGTTCAAGCTTGCTGCCAGAAAATTTCAGTTTAGCACTAAACTGAAAGCTAAACTAAGGCAATAAACTAAACTCACCCCTTACTCCCGGAGGGGGTCCAACAAAAAAAGAACATAAAAGCAGCTTGTTCAGCTGTGGCAGTCCTTTTTTAAAGCTGTTGTATGACTGCCTCTATTTCAATGACCCATGCTGCCTGTCAGAAGGTGATAGTCTCTGTCCTATTGATTAAAAGGCATTTTGGTACTAAGCAGTCTTAAGTAGTTAACTAAAGGCTGTGACACAAGTCATGTATGGCATTATAAGACACAAAAAATGGTTCTCAAAGTAGTTAGCAATGAGTGACCCTATTATACAACATTTTTAGCAACACAAAATGATCAGAAAAATATTGTCTTACAGGGCTTACAGAAGCTTCAAAACTTTTGAATGTCAAAAGCCATCATTCTCAGCAGTTGAATTCGATTTTGCCTCTCTTTGGTAACTGAAAAGGTATAGAATCCTGCAAGCTAGAAGCTTTCTGATAGGTATACCTTTTCAGGGACTCATGGGAATTGTTTTATCTAACAGTTTCTGCATCTCATTAACTCTGTTTTTTAAAGTGTTCCTGATTGCTGATCAAAATATGCAATAAATCATACTTTGCTTTAGCAGTACTTATTTACTATACCTTTTCTGAACGTAATCTTCTAATGCATCATTTTTTACACAGCAGTAGTATAACAGTTAAGGGTGGTATACCACTGCTAATTTACATTACAGAAAGGACTGTACAAAAGACTGGCACGCAGAGATATCCAAGCTCACTTTTAGCCACCTACAAGAAGACATCCTGCTGCATGGCTATGGCCAAACATATCAGCTTATTTAGTCTGGAAAACCTGCATGTTTCCCCAGCAAGATTTCTGCCAGTGGTTAAACTTGCTTGTTTATACAGGTATTTGGGTACTTCTACATTGTGCTAGATGTGCAGGTTTCATTTTCGCATCTCTGGTCCTCCCTGAATTTAACAAGACTTCTTGACTTGGCAGCACTTGCCATGTTGCTGCTACTATGAACTTGAAAAGTGTATTTATTTTTCCCTTGGAGACAGCTAGTACGAAATCCTGATATCACCCTAGCATGTAATCCTGATCACATACACAATTAAGGTTTATAAACACACTAAGCATCACCTTTCCCTTACTATACCTAACACCAGTGCATTATTGGGTTATTGTCATTAAAATTGGAGCAGGTATCACAATACTTTGGACAGTAAAATACAAGGAAATATAAAATTTCAAGGAACAAAATCCAATTCAAATATTTTATGAGGCAAAATATTAAATGTGATTGTGTTTATAAAAAATGTGAACAACTGCTTTGTAAAGAAAGGAAAAGTTGGGTTTGGCTGCTTAAGAAAACAGCAGGAGAAGAAGAGACCCTGTAGAAGTTATTGTAGGCCTTGAAATTAAGATAAAACACCAGAATCAAATGGCTGTGAGATCAGTGCTGCTTATTTTTCTCTGCAAGGAGATAGACAGAAATGTTCAACACATATTCAGGTACACATATCAGGTCTCCAAATTCCATAGAAAGAAAATAGATGTGTCTAAGGAAAAAAAGAGATGAAAGTCTAATGTACTGGCTGTACTACCCAACAGTTTTCATGTTAAATTCCATTTCTTATTCCTAAGGACTCCATTACCATTAAACTAAATAGCTCAATTTCTGTAAAGCAATGAGAAGCACCATCCTATCAATAACCTATTTTGTGGGTAAGAACTTGGAATTCAAACCTGGACGAGAAATTACTTTGAATGATTGCTGCTGACAATTGTTTTGCTTCATGCTATTTCTTGACATTGTATCTGGGTGGTAAAGAGTTCCTTTCCTCTGAAATTCTGAAATCTCAAAAACATTTCTTCCCCACACAAGAATTAACCCCAGAAGTTTCAAAGTTTTCCCACATAAAAGCAAGGAAGACAGAGTCCAGAACAGCCAAAAGGCGTCAGTTGTCAGTGTCTTTATTTTAATGTCAGAGCAGGGACTTGAAACTCAGCTTTCTGCAACCCAATCCCAGTACTCCCTTTATTTTTCATATTTTTCATTCATTTTTTTCTTTCTTCTTCATTCCTAGTTAAATTTTTCATGAAGTAGCATTTTCAGGGAAAAAAAAATATTATCCCTCCTTAACAACTTTTGTAGAAGCAGAGAGGAAAAATAGCCAGGCATTTTGCTCACTCTTACTGCAACGAGCAAAACCAGGTATGTGAAGGAACACAATAATTTGCTTGATGAAAATATATTTGTTTACAGCAAGCTGAGAATATTAATCTAGTCAATTCTAAGGTGTAAGTGTAAGGATGCAAACCATTCTTTTGAAGAAGATATTAAAATAAATCAGCATGCTATTAACAACTATTCCAAATATTCCAGATTAAATTGGAAGTGAAGAGATCAGGCTAACATTATTAGCCAAAGAATTTTCACCACTCATATGAATTTAAATTATTTAAGCCAGTTTCAACATTTGAAGAACTTTCCTGCTCTCAAGGGAGATATTAAACATATACGTCAGTAATTCACAGATTGCTGCTGCTGCTAGTCACCAGAATCTGGCTTTAATTCCATCCAGTTAAAATCTCTCTTCAAATTAAGAGTGTTTAATTCACTAAAAACATATCAAAATTAAACAGAAACTAAATAAATTTACTAATGATAGACAATTTTAAATGATACTTTTCCTTTAGGACCTGAGAAAGGGAGGTGCCTGATTATCCAAATTATCTGGAGAGTGAGCTGTGATCTAATTTACATGGTAGTAATGAGCACACAGCTTTCTAATTACTTCCTGAACCATTTGCACACTGAGCTCACTGAACCTGGAGTCCAGAGAGCAAAGAATATGACACTATAGGGAAGAGGAATAGTCCAAGCCAAAGGAGGTTACAATAAATATCTGGATGCAATTTGCATGGGTGTGAGGAAAAAACCTGGGTCATACTGTGGCGAAGAGTTCAGTAGGTTTTGTTTCCCACCCTTCATACATTTTAGGGCTACTGTAGTGCAGCACTGTTCCCAGAAGAAACAGAGGATGAAGTAGTGGTCTTGACAATTCAGCCTGCCTTAGGCAGGGCTCTTGTTTGTTGCCTCTTCTTGAATGACAGTGTGGTTTCAGAACGGCCAGCAGAAGATGTTAGATTGTTGGCTTGCCCTTTCATTCTCCCCAGCTATTAATCACATAGGCAGGGGCTTGCTTTTCTGTTCCCTCTGAAATTCCCCTGTACCATTCCTCAACGAACCTGGCTATCAAAGGTAGCTTTCAGAGCAGCCGCCAGCCACGAAAGGCATTAACAAATCATTTAAGTGCTGCCTGGCTACTTGAGGAAAGAGGGGCTTTATGCTCAAGATCTAACACATTCTCTGCAGATACTGAGGCTGACCACACTATGAATTGCCAAAGAGTTTTCAAGGAATGCAAAGTGGTCCCATTGCTATGTAAGAATTCATTTACAGTTGTATTTATTGAACAGCAGGGTAAGTCGTTCCTTTTTGATTTCTTTCCTTAAATGAGACCAAGTGTCAGCTAGGCTTTAGCTTGTCTGACAACCTTTATTTCACGCAGACTGCCAGATACACGTTAAAAACTCCCAGTGATAACTCTGGTTCCCCCAAAAAGGTTGGGTTTTTTTTCTAGGAAGTCCTGTTCTACAGGTGAATCTGGAACTTTCTGTGATATTAGGCAAATAATGCTGTCTCTAGAAGTCTTCTAAATCTGTGTGTGGTTACACACTTCAATTTAACGGATTTAACCCCATTTCTCTAAAAGACCCAATAAAGTAGCTCCATTAGACACTTCTGCCCCTGTTAAAAAAATCTTACAGCTGCTTAACTGAGAGGGTCAATCTTCCTTCTTTGAAGAAAGGACTTAAAATTTGGCAGGATCCTTTTCACTGTCACTATGCAGTCTCACCCTGTGCAGGCATGCTCTAAACTTCTGAGAAAAATCAGGAGTTTGCACGTGCTCAATGAAAGCTTGCTAGAGGGTATCAAGCAACATTCTTTACAGAGCCTGTTTTCACATTTTGTCTTCCAGACTGAACAGAGCTTTTCCTTGCAACAGCTCCTTATGGCTGCCAGAAACAATTATGGCACTGGGCACTGGAACAGAAAAGAGGCAAACAGTCTTCCTGTGTTCTCAATGTTTTTGTTATACACACAGCTCAGAAAAAGAATCACTTGGGTTGGAAGACACAGTGCTCATAAAAAAAGTGAGTGAAAAGTGTATGGGGAGACTTGACAGGAGAAAAGAGGAAGGGGCAAACTGCTGGGGAAAGTGTGGAAAAATATTAATTAGTACTACTAATTCCAACTTAGTACTACTAAGTACAACTACTTCCCACAAGAACCTGGAACAAGACACACAGTTCTCAATTTTTAAGATTCCTCTGCTGTAGGTATCCTGTTGGGAAAGTCACTGCTGAACTGCATGAGTCTTCTCCACGCTGTGGTCAACCCACAAAGGAGATGACAGCTTATGGCTGCTGCCAAATACTTCATTTGAAGACATGCAAAAGCCTCTGCTACAGGTCAGTAAAATCTCCATTTAATACGAAGATTTCAGCCTGTGTAGCTCCACCCAAGAACAATTCTGTTTTTCAGGAAGGTCTTATTTCCTTTACTACATTCTACCTTGTCAGATAGGATGGTACATTAAAATCTAGATAAAATATGACACGTTACAAAGTCTTACTCAAAGTTTAAAAAATATCAGCATTAAATTCACCTGTACAATCTTTAATTCCTTCCTGTGTGCAGAAGGATTCTACTTTTTTTTTTTTTTTTTACATGAATATTTTTGGGATCCCTGCTTCATTCAATAGTCAGGAAGTACAGGGTTTAGGGAACAATTAAGGCCTAGGCTTTGAATAAGGACATTGTCATTAGGCTTCTGTCTCATTTCCTCCAAAAGGTAGACAGTACCCTGGAATGAAGCAAGATTGGTCTTCTCTTCTGACTGTGAATTTAAAAGTCTCTGTTGAGCTGAATAAGAGGAGATCCTGAGGGAAGGAACAGCACTCTAGTCCTTCAGGGAGCAGACTATGTCAGGAGAAAGGTGAGGCAAGAGAGAGCGAGGTCTCACTCATGCAATGGAAGACTGCTCTATTGGAACTGTTCTGCCTCTGAAGTCTGCCAGAAGACCTGAATTCTTACAACAGTGACATAAGTCAAGAAGATCTCTGCTTTTCACACTTCAAGCTCTATAAGCACCTCAAAACTATATGAACAATCAGGCCTAAGGTCTCCTGCATTCTGAGGAATACACATTCTTGACAAAATAGGATTTGCTCTCAGTCTTTCAAGTACACAGCTATTTCTGTGGGGCCATAGAAAAAAGGAGCTCATTTCACAAAATAAATTATTTCTTGCTTGCAGGAAAATCATTTAATATAGCAGCAATTGCATAGAAAATCCCACATGGAAATTAGTTACTCAAAGCAGGGTTTGGCTAGAGGTCACAAACAAAGCAAAAGGGGAAAACATTGATTATGCAACCACAAAGCTATGCTGTGTTGTCAGCTCAACGGAGGTATATTTAACTGGAGCAACACAGCTCCATATACGGATAGACAGACTTGCCTGAACGACAGACACTGTGCCCTCTGGGAGAAAACACCCTACTGGCTAGTAACATAAAGGATTCCTGCATTAATTAAAATAAACTTGTTGCCCAGAACTTGCTGATATTCCTGTAAATAACAGGTGCATGCTAGGAACTAGGATGTAGGGCTACAGGAACCCAAAAGGGCTGAAACATCCCCAACTTCCGAGTCAGTTCAGAATTAGCCAGGAGAAGAGTCTGTTTTTCTGTATGTTTAGTTGGGAAGCAGATGAATCCTTAACTCTTTGCCCTCCATGATAACATGTTGCACCAGAACATAAAACTACAACAAGTTTTATTTACACCTTGAATAACTGTGGAGATATAGAATGGATTTAAACTCTGTCTCTTTCAGACAGCTGCAATTACATGCCATTTCCTCACAGAACTTAACCTGAAAAACACAACCAGCAACTGATTTAGTAACCTACATGACTCAGACAGGAGAAAATATTGCAAAGAGTCCTGAATTCCCAGAATATGAAACTTATGAAGGACTGTCTTCATGTCTGAGGATCAGATTCTTAAGGACCAATCTGCGTAAATGTTGCTTACATGGCTCTTGGCTCAACAGAGGGACCACAAACGTTGTATACCATGGAGCCACTCAACATAATCTGAAGAGAATATTTCCTTCAGTGTAGCTGCAAAATACCATAAATAGGCATTCCCTCAGCTTCCTTACAAAGAACAAAATCTCAGACTTGGCTCAGATATCTGCTTCACTTGGGGGAGAGAATCCCCTTCATTTCTTTCCTACGACTATGACTATGTAATAGAACCAATACTTTAAAAAAAAAGGATGAGTCTACATTGTACTCATTTTCTCTGACTTCATTATCTGCAAAAAAAGATTACAACACTATGCTGGAGTAAATTTCACTTCTATATGCCCTCAAGGAAAAGTTAATGAACAGCAAGGAAGGGGACAGAATAACATGGAAATCAGAGGGCTGTTAAAACCACTCGCGGCCCTACTTGACCCAAACACTTCATGGCTTAGAAGCTAAGGAAAGTTTTTTCCTTTTCTATCAAGTGGCTATTGACTTGAACAGATCAACTTGTCTTGAAAATTGCTTAGGTATATGCATTATAGTAATAAGGGATATACATGCATGGTTCACTCTGATGCTGAGACAATTGATGCCCACTGCAATTGGTAAGACTGGAGATTGAGTGCCCACAGCTACTCAAAGTGCAGTGCTGCCTGTTCTATCTCCCTTACTGTCTCTAAATCAGTATAAAAATTAATAATTCACATGTCAAAATAACACTCCTGTAACAAACCTGGACTGTGCAATCTAGTCCCAGATAAAATGTTCCTTTGGTTTTTAATAAAGAAAATATTTTCATCTATTTTACTTTTCCTTCAGGCAACAGTTGAAAACAACTAGCATATAAAACATTTCTTGCTTTTCATTCTTTATATGCACACACCATGGACATAGTGAAGATATTAAACAGTATCGGTGCCAGTGGAGACCCTTGAGAGACACCACTCATTGCCCGTGTCCATTTGGACACTGAGCCATTGACTGACTCTTATCTGCCTAACAGTCCTTTCATCAAATCAGTGTCTCTCACAATTTAGAGGTAAGAATGTTGCAGAAGTCCAGAGAGATGACACCAATAGCTCTTCCCTTGTTCACTGATGCAGTTAATCCACCCTTGAAGGGGTGCACAATTGGCCCTTGGTGAATACCTGCCCTTGGTGAAGCCATGCTGGCCATCCCTAATGTAATTCCTGTAAAATGTTGCACACCTTCTTGATGTTTTAGTTAAGGACATGCTTCTGTCATTTTGACTTAACAAAAGTCATGGTACTCAGATGTGTGATACCATTTTCTAGCATAAGATTTCCAGGAAATGTGGCTTTTAAGCAGAAAAATATTCCAGCAATAAAGGTTATGCAATCTGATTGGTCACTGTGAATAATGTGAGCATCTACAGAGGATTCATTGGTTTTCAGCAAGCAGCAGACTGTTATAATACACACCACCCAATCACAATCTTTGGGAGCCAATGAGGGGTGACTAGGATTTTGGAAATGCTGACAAAGCTACTAAAATGATCTTTTATTTTGGAAATTGAGTCCTTGCACATATTGGAATCGAAAAGCTTGTGATTCTTTTATAGGACTGTTACTCCAGCAATGCCAGTGATATTCTGCCTGTGGCTGTGATTTCATTAAATCAGGGTAACAACTCTCAGAATAAATTTCTGTTAGAAAACATGAAAACAAATAGAAAAATCTAGACCAAACCTTTGTATCACAGTGAGATGCAAAAATTTTGACAAACCATTGTTCAATGGGTAACTATGACCTAAATTCCTCTAGTTGAATACTTTCTGCAAGCCAAACAAGGAAGAATTTACCAGTATGAAATATATCCCTTTTCAAACCCATTGGCTTCCTAGGACTTCATTGTCTTATCCAAAAAGTTCTGCACCCTCTTGAAATAGCTTTCATTAATAGTGTGTGTCTGGTACACAGTAAACCGGTTCTCCTGCCATTTCTACTGCTCCTGTTTTTTCCATCATGTGTAACAGAATTATCACTGCTTGTTCTCAGTTCTGTGCTACTTTTTCTGGTTTTCAACCATCTCCAAAGACTTGTTGCAAGTCTTTATTGCCTCTGATTCACTGCCTTTTCATACATCATGTGTAGTTTCCACATCTTATTTAGGTATTTATTTCTTTCACTAGCCTCTCTTATCCTCCAGTGCCTTATCCTCCATTTCTTTCTCTGTGAACTAAAGACATGAACCCTGCAACAGTTCACTAAATATACTTAATAACTATAACTATGTTTTGCCTCACTTAAACTTTATCTCTTTTTAAGTATGCTGTCACGTAGTCCTTGTACAACATGGCTGACTGTAACCCTCAAGTAAAATTCAGTTTCACTAAGGAATAGTTACCCATAAGTAATCAGGGGTTTTGTTGCTGTTCCTGTTAGATGCTTCAATTCAGTTATTTATTCCTGAACAAAACTTTTCTCTGAAAGTTGGCATATGTCTAAATTATGTTTTCAGCTGTTGTCTTCCCTTCCACTTTTCGGTCATCATCAGTCATCTCCCAAACTTAAGACAACATTAGGGAAGGCAAAGGAAAACCAAGAGGGGTGTAGGATAGTGCAGTAAAGTAAACAAGGCAGAAACAGAAGGGAAACATCAGACTGAAGGATATGGGAAGAAAATTGAGGCAGGCGTGAAGACTAAAGGAAGACAGAGTGAATCAGTGTGAAAAAGAGAGCTGAGCATGAAAGGAGAAAAGAAGGCAAAGAAAAGAAAGACTTGGGGAAAACAGTATAGCCGTAGATAGCATAAAGATTAGACAATAAGAAAGAACAGGCAAAGAGAAGACAGAAAACAAAGGAGGTTAATCAAGGCCAAAAAAAAAGGCCCTGGGGAGATGAAATAAGGGGTGTTTTAACCAAAATTGGAGATGCCTGGTATAACGGGGAACACTACAGACCTGAGTAGGACAATAAACAGAATAAATATTTTGAAATAAATGAGCACAGAGTGACTAGAGCAGTTGAGCTGCTGTACACTCTAAACAAGAAAGAGGTGGGTTATGAACATTAATCTGGTGTTTCTCTGCAAGTGAAAAGGAAAGCAGGATGCTAAAAGGAATTAGTATAAAACTAAGATAGGATATTATAGCGGGTTTTTTGCTATATGCTCTTGATACCGCTATGTGCTACAGTATATTGAATAAGGATAATAAAACCACAGGGCTCTGCTGTCACCACACAATGATACATGGTAACAGTAAATGTACATTTTACATTGGGGTATATTGCTCCTGATTGCTTATTTCAGCCTTTTGCCAAGCTGAAGTCTGCCCCATTCTTGCTCAACATTTTAAATATTTTTAATGGAAACGGAATACACATCAAAAGACGTGATATTATTGTTTTATGAGGCACTGGTTAGACCTCATGCTTAGCTGGGCTCATTTTGCCACAAAAAGGCTATTACTGTACAACATAATGGAGTACATGGGATCAGTTCAGCTTTTGAGATAATTTCTTATGAGAAATTGCATGTTGGCAGATGCACTGATTTCAAGTGAGGCACCCATCTGCATCTGAAGGTACAGGATACTCCAACAAAAAGAAACCTGCAAAGTAACCAAATTAAATCCTTTAAAATGATATTGTCAATTTGACAAAATATGCTTGGCTTTTAGGGTGTTTTCAATGCACAGTGCTTGGTTATTACCATCATGCTCATCTTGCCTAAGGAAAAAAGACAGAGTGACTTGACAGAGGGCACTTGGCAGATGCAAAGCCTGAAATAATACCATGAATCGCTGACATCAGCTTTGAAGTGGATACTAAAATTCTAACTAGCTCTTACTGTCCCGGGGCTTAAGCACAGTTTTCCTGTCAGTTTGTCTATTAATTTATCAATCTAACAAGGAAAAACTACAGTGGCCTAGATCTTTTAGGGACAGGTGGTAGCTCCCGCTTGTAGCATCCTCCCTGAAGATTGTTTTGAAAGGACAACTAGCCCCTCTAGACAAGTGGCTGTGGTGGGGAAAAGGAATGTCTAGTGCCAATCTCCTTTTCCGGGTGGACATGGCACAACAGTTGGGCTTCAAGCACGGTTACATATCTGAGCAATAGGTAACGTGCTTGTGAGGGCAGTGCATGCCCTTACATGCATTTCCTAGCTCCTCCTTGGCAAATGCAGCAGGCCAGATGGAACTGTTCCTTGGGCTGCCAGTTGGACCACCCTGGTTTGTACCAAACAGGATTTTAAAAAACCCAAGGGGATGGAAAAAGTCTGAAAATTAGCAACTAAAAATAAACAGGAAATGAAGGCAGAACTGTTTCACATGAAGTGCCATAAGTAAATGAAACAGAATTCTCCAGTTGGAATTACCAAAATTATGAATTTAAGTAAAAACACTCTGAATAGTGAAAATAATGCCAGGACAGAAGGGAAAGGAAGAGCTATATTTAAACGAAAATACTAAACAAACACAGCTACAACAATGCTATCACCAGAACCACACCTGGGTATCTTCAATGTGAGGTAAAGGAATGTGTCCAGAAGTATGGGATTTTGAAGTCTGAAACATGTTAACTTTAGCAAGTCTCCTGTAACCTCCTTTGGAATTCCTTATTTGTCACAGCATATTCTGTCACTTGAAATTTTTCTTCCTTTAAGTAATAGCTTTGAAATATAAAGGTTCAGGCCAAATACATAATGGAAGTTTGTATTCTATGACTTGTAAGCATGAGCAAATAGATAGGAGAAAGTTACTGCATAATAACAACAAGAATACTTCACTAGTTACCCCGGATCAGCTAAGATTTAACGCAGATTTTTTTCCAGATGAAGGTTAGACACTGTCAGTCTGTGAGGACACATAATTTTCAAAAGACATTGTTTAATGGAAACACAATGCCAAAGAGAAATAGCACCACCTACAATTTGATAGTACTGTTTGAAGCTCAACAAATCAAAAGACTCTCAAAACATATGAGGCACAATCCTCTATTGCCAGGATAAAAACTAGATGATGTACACATGACCTTTTCCTTCTGTAGGTTCTGATACTGCAAAGAGCTATGAAATTGCTTTCTGACTATTCTATTTAACAGTCACACCAACAAAACGTAACACAGAAAGCAAAGCATAAACAGATATTATTTACACAATGTATCATCTATGCCAATATTGGGATACTGAGTAAAATACTTCAATATGCAAATCCTTTTGGTATTTCAATCATCTGAGACCTTGAGACACTAAAGGCTGTGTTTTATAATTTTGGAGTTTTACACAAATGCAGGCACTGGAGCACTTTCATCATCTAAACAGTTCCCCAAGAAATTTAAACACAGTGAAGCACAATCAAGCCTTATCAGATAGCTTATTAAGTAGGGCTTGCTGGGATACTTGAACTGTTAACCAAAACAACACAAGCAGCCTGTGTTTGTGCAGCAGGCGAGGAGCCTTGAAAAGTCTTGCTCTTCTGCAAGGTGAATTCCACTGAGCAACACTCAGTTCTGGGGGCAGACGGGGAGCTGGAGAGGGAAACAGCAACAAAACAACAAAAAAGAGATGCTCCTTTCCTGCAGGACACAGGGAATGCGAAGCATCCAGGACAGCAAACTTTAGAAGAATCACTTCAGAGTTCTTTGGATTTGGAGCACTCTCCCTACAGTTGAGGCCAGCAACACAGTCAGAATCTCAGGTGTTTCTATTCCATCTCTAAGTCAGCACTTTTCGAGGAGGCTGCCTCTGAAGTGTCACCAAAGGAAGGATCTCTTGGTGGCTGTGCTTGTCTACCAAACCTCTTAAGTTAACAGGTGAAACAGAATGAGGTTTCTTCATTATTCTTATTTTTTTATTGCTACAAGTGTAATTTGAAAAGGATACTGTGTTTTTCTGGTTCACTCTGCCTTATGAGCACCAACAGTATTTCTATATTTGGAATTTAAATAGGTAGAAGACTAATTCAATACAACAGAGGCTGGCTAACAAAGAGTACATCATAAGACCATTTAAGAGGGCGGAAGGAAATTGCATCCTGCTTTAGTTGGCAGGCCACCTTCCTTTCTTTTGCTACCAAACTGTCACTACACTTTAATATCCTAAAGTGATAATGCACGAGATGGAGCACAAAGGATTTTGTTTCTGTTTTCTGGGTATATTTTTTTGCATCTCAAAGAAAATAACACAGAAGGGTCTTTACATAAAGACCCTGGGGCAGATTTGTTGTTAGAAATTATTCAAACTGAAATCAACAGAGACATGATGGTTACAAACAGCTGATGGGCCTCCTCTTCTCTTTTACAACTGGGGTTTGAACGTGGCCATAAAAGGATCATAGAAAGTCCCAGCACAGAATTTCCATGCCTCAGACATCAAGGACAAAAATCTGACTCTGCTACAGATTTTAATGAAGCTTTTTGTCCTTTAATTCTTACAGCAAGGACACTTCAAAAGCTAAGAATTTTTCAAATTTTCAGTAACTTAGGAATTTTCAGTCTCACAGAGAGTAATGGCCTATGTTTTCCTGTCACAAATTTAAAGTTTACATTAAGAACTAAACAACTAATAAGTAAATTAATCAACCTATTAATTTAACATTTTCTTTTTTTAAAAAAATAAGATTAAATCTTTACTAATATATTTAGAACTATTCATAAGACAAAACCAGGAAATCACCATTTAGAATATTGTCTTATAGCTCAGAGTTCACACCAGAGTTCAACAAGTCTCAATTACTGCCCAGAGATGTTTAATTTAATAATAGAAGGAAGCATGCATTTTTTCCATATATAACAGTACCCTAATGAATGTTCCTTCTACAATATCCATATTTCCTTAGTTTACTTAAAATTTACCCTAATGTTATTCTACAGACTACTATAATATTAATTAAATAGCAAAATCAAATGCAGATTGCCACTGTGCAGGGCAACATACAAATACATTTAAAATACAAAGGGAAAATTAATTTCCAACAGGCTTAAAACAGAAGACCAGAGTTATATTGAACTAACTTACATAATAAAGATTTTAAAAATAATTGTATTCAGCTTTCTATTTCAGTATGTGTCTTATTCCAGTACTATCACTGTAGTACATAAATTTCCAAAAGGAGATGATTCAGACACTGTTTCACCTGTGACACCATGTGAAAATAAAATTAATTGATGAACATTGTACCAAAACGTCAGTGTAGGTCCTGCAAATAGTGTTCTGTAGCCGTACTCACATTTTTTAGTGTCAGCTAAAGTGTTTAATGAAAACTAATTACCCATTCTCAGTATGAAGCATCGATGGAGTTGGCGGTGGAATCACACTTGGGTTGCAGCACTCCTCACCATCTCAGCCAAAATCCACACAGCCAAGGGTGTTGGCTACCTGTAAAGCAGTGATTTCATCACTTCCAATTGTCTCCTTTCTACAGATATGTAAACAAAACAGAGCATCAACCAATACGGCTCTTTGGAAACCTGCATTTCCACAAACAAAGCTAATTGAAGAAATTGCATCTCCACAGTATTTTACATTTTATTTTGAAAATATAAAACTGTAACCATGAAAAAGAAGGAATCTTTATCATTCATTTGAACAGGAATGTTTGAATATTCATGTGCTTCTGACATGTATTGATACAACAGATCCTTAGCTCTTTTCCATCATGACAGTAATAAGTATTCCACAATGTTTATAAATATGCAGACTCATAAAGCATTAAACCTGTATGACAAAGCACAAGATCTCTCAATTTTTGTTGCTGTATGTTGAAACAGTTTCTCAAAGCCCTTGATACCAATGAAAAATGCATGTTTATCACATGTAATAATCTAATAACTCAAACTGCGGTGTTCCTTTCTATTTTGTGGTTGCCATACACAATGACTGTATCTTACATGCCAAATGAAGCAATTAAACATGATTCTCATTTATACACTACAGAAAGTTACAGCACAGCCTGGCTAAATAATTTTTTGGGAAGAGCTTAGGTTTGGGAGTGGAAGAAAAATTTCCTATTATAAACAGTACTTAGCACTTAAGAAGTGCTTTGCATTTCCACAAGGCTCTTCAAACAAGTATGCAAGGATTCTGAGCATTGTACAAGTAAGGTCACTGAAATGGGAATCTTTCTCTAAGAAAGATTTAAAAATGTTTTCTCAAGCAAGAATCAGAATAGACTGCAATGGTTTCCATTACAGAGCTAACCAAAACCCATGGCTTCCTCAATTGCTCAAAAGTTAAGTGGTACATGAAACACTTTTATTGTCCTATCAATGCATGAGTGAATATATTCCATGTTAATGTAACATTAATTAATCTAAAAATCAGCATAAGTATGTCAGTAAACAAATACTGTATAGCTAGCTAGCTAACGTCTTTGTACTCACAAGAAATAAAGTATCAGTTGAAGTTCACGTCCAGGAGAGAAGGATCTCCACAGTAAGGGGAGAATCAAGAGAGAACAAGGGGTAATGACTTTAAACTAAGAGAGGACAGGCTTAGGTTGGATATTTGGAAGAAATTCTTTACTGTGAAGGTGGTGAGGCACAGGAACAGGTTGCTTAGAGAAGCTGTGGATGCCCTATCCCTGGAAGTGCTCAAGGCCAGGTTGGACGGGGTCTGAGCAACCTGGTCTGGTGGGAGGCGCTCCTGCCCATGGCAGGGGGTTTGGAACTGGATGATCTTCAATTTCTCTCACAACCCGAACCATTCCATGATTCTGTGATATGAAAATCAGGGGAACATGTTGAATGGGCTCTGGATCAAGCCACAATGGAGAGGATAAAGCATATGTGAAGGAACCTTGATTTCATTGCTCACTTTTCCTTCTCTATTTTATCACTAATTGTTTCTTTTTTCTTTCATAATTTTCAGTCCTAGTCTCATTTTATTATTATTCATAAATCTTAATGTTCTTCAAATAAAAGATATTTACCTAGTTCTACCCATCAGTGAGTGAATTGCTGCCTGCTTTGAGAAAGGATGTAAAAAAACCTCATTAACCCATTCAAATGTTACACCTTTTCAGAATTCTCTCATGCTACTGGGTGGATCTCAAGATACAGTGTGGAATCCTGTTCCAGAAATATCTAAATTAAGGATCAGTAAGAAAGAAGCACAGGACTGTATCCCCATCAAGTTATTTTTCTAGAGTTGTCTATTTATGTCCTACATTACTCCCTCCCTGTAGGAAACAGAAAGATAAATAACTCATAATTACTATGTTACCCGCTTGAAATTACATCTTTAACATCTTGTTAAAATCAGTATCAAAACTTTAAAACTCTGTCTCCTATCCAAAAATACTGGAAAACTCAGAATTATTACCTGTCGACTCAGCTCTGTCAAAGCAATTTGATTGTGCAGACTTCCAGACTAGTTCACTGATTTCTTGGTACAACAGCATTCTCAGGGAACATACAGCTGTCACTTAGAAGTGTTTCCCAAAGTTTTGTCTATACAGATTACCTCCTCCTGAGACATGCAAGTGCCCCTGGTGTTAAAGTTCAAACCCTTTGGAAAGCCATGCTTGGTGGAGCGATACACAAGCCTCCCAGAAGAACTCAACGTTTGGTGTGAGGTTCCATAAAAAAAACCACAGCTCCACAGAGAACAACCCACACTGTCTCTCTGCTCCTTCAAGCTGCCAGAGGCACAGGATTCGAATGTCCTCAGAGCCTTTCTCCCTTACATATATTCAGATAAGTTTATCATAAACAGTTCCACAGAAGTAAAGTGCTACCATGTCAGACTCTGTATTAGAAAAAAAAAAAAAAGACTGCTGGAACAAATAATTCCCTCATGAACATCCAGCTGACCCCTGAGTTTCCAAAAAATGTTGAGTGGCAGTAGAAACTCATCTGAGTCCCACTGGTACTTGACTGATTTGCCAGCAAAATTCAACAACTCATCCAAGACATAGACATTGTCCTGCAAACAATGTATTTCCATACTAAAAATGACTAAGTATCATTATTCCACTGGATGGATCTCAAAAAATTGATCCCTCATGAAAGTCAACACTTAATATCTGACTGGTGACCTATAACTACTAATCTTGTCCCAAACACAGAAAGTAGCCTGTAACTTTGCATTGTCCCTGGAATGCTATGATTCTGTTTTATAATTTAGGCTTTATTCTAAAAAGTTATATGGGGAGTAGGAAAAGTGAAAAAGCTGGAATAGTGACCACTTTAAGTCATGGTTTTGCCCAAATTAAAACCGAATCTCTGCAGTAAGGGTTAAGTGCAGTCTGTTTACCTCATTCAGACAACATCTAGTCTGCAGTGACCATTCCTTGGGAAATTAGGGATTCCCTCACATCTGTAACAAATTACATGGAGCAGTACAGCTCATCCTTAAAGTTCATTTGATAGTGATTGTAATACATGCCTTAAGGTTAGGATGGAGTGCTTAACTCAATCACTTGATTATATGCAGAATTTCAAATGCTGCAGAAGCCAGGCTGCATATGGAAGTCCTGGGATTGAGGACAACTCACCTGGAAATCAAGGCTGTTATTGTTCATATCCTACCACAGGCAGACCACATTCATAGGGAGAATACTACTTTCTAATGGAGAAAGAAACATGCAATAGACTAGAAGGAGTTTTCTATTAGAGCTGTCCAGGAACAGATGGTTCCAGCATCTGCTATTGTGTCTCCTTATCCTGAGTAATTTATTTATTTTTTAAAATATGGTTTGGCCTTAAGTTCAGTCAAAGTTCATCTGGCATCCACATCAGTTTACATCTTTATCCAAGGATCTTCTTTGTTCATGCATCTTACAGTCAAATTAAAGAAATTATTCACACATTGCCACCTGTGTGTGAACCCACCACCTACTTAGATGTATTTCTCACCAAATTTAATGGACTCTTCATCTCAAGATTTGGAAGAATTTACACAGTCCAATCTGTCTTTGAAGACCACATTCCTGGCAGAATAATCTCAGGCTGCAGAACCAGGGAGTCCCAAAACCCGATGGTTTGACATTACTCTGTGCGGATGAAGCAGCTTTACGGCCACATCCTAAGTTACTGGCCAAACGAGTACCAACATTCCATTTTAATTACTGTGAACCCGAGCAAGGGTTTTTTAGTTAAAGGTTCACTATTGTACATAATCTAAGATCCATATGCTTGAAATTTGCTGTGCATCACAGGAGTGTGAAGGGGGCAAGCAGGCCAAACTGAGCGACTTCAGTGATGCGTTCCCAAAGAACACCCTCTGTAAGAATTAGCTTTTTACAAAATCACCTGCTTCCTCCAGCTTTTTCTTTATGTGACTGGGAGTCAGGCTACAGCTTTAATCCTCTTCAGACTGATCTCATGCAGCCAGGATTTAGGCTGGTAACACAATGTTCCCAATGCCCCTTCAGGGAAACAAGATGAAAAAAGTAAAGAAAAGAGGGGGTAAAATTTGTAACCACAGATCAGTGGAGGCTGGGCAGTCACATGTAAAAGATGGCCTGATGTGGGTATGACACTGCACGGAAGTGCACACAAGCCTGCAGAGCTCATGTGTGATGCCAGGAACGTGAGGCAGCATTCGGCACCACTCGGAATTGTTTAACACGGCAGAGCTGCTGATTTGGGGCAGGCCGTTAGCACGGGGCTGAGGATGAGTGTCAGGTACACCACTGCTTTCCCCCATGTGCCAGGGCCCTGAGTAGCTGTGAGAACAATGCACCAAAGAGCAATTGTAATAGAGCTGAACTCCCTACTTTCCGAAAGATAAATTATGGTACTGAACTAGAGACATCTTTCTGAAAGCTGCATCACACATATGAATTGGACACGTGCTGTTCCAGAAAAATATGTGACAGTGGTTGCTGACTCCACTGTTATTTTCCACCTGTGAGAGAAAAGGTTTTTTATCATTTGTAAAGTAGCCTCAAGTTAATGTAGCAAATATGCCCGATATGCCGCAGTGCTGTACACGGTGCCTTAGCGTGTATTATATGGAGCTACTATGAAGAATTTCCCCAAGCTTCCATATCAAATAGGAATTGACTCACAATGATCTATGGAACAAAGCGAAATGCACATGCACCACATCAACACAGGGAAAACCTGTGGAATCCTGTCTGACATCCCAGTCACTGGGCAGCTCAGAGCAGAGCTTCATGACTGTTTATTTTTAACACTGTCAGGGTAAAATTTCCATCCCCACACTCAGCAGCCTACAAAGAATGCTAGGCACAAATATTTAAGTCCATTATTTAGTTCCGGCATGTACAATATCACTTATTCAGAAAGACTTTTATTCCTTTGGTGAGTATTACAAGCATTGCAGAGTTCCCCTGTTGACATGTTATGCAAATTGTTCCTACAGCACGTTATGGATACTTCAAACACTGGAGCAAAGCAAGCAAACACGTGGCTTGTAAACTGCAGTACAGAGTGGGATTAGCACAGACCCTGGCAGGAAAGAAAGATTTTTCCCACAGCAGCTTCCTTTGTCTCTTTGTAACACACATAAATAGAGACCCACTGTTGAGGTGAATTACAGCAGGTAGTTAAACTATGCAGACTATAGGCAAGAGGGCCTCTTGAGTCTTCATTCCCTCATAAAATGGTTTGCTTTATCTGCCTCCTAGTTAGACCAGCCCTCATTGCAAAACTGAACACATGTAATTGAAGGTTTGTGTTGGCATCTGACATGATGTGCTAAAACAATCTGCAGGTCTTAATCCCTGATGAGCCAATCAAGTGGAGTTAACATCAGTCCAATACTGCTTTTGTACACAGACGGGAATCAGGGTTGTTTGAAGTCTTGTGTAGAGAGGAGATGCATTAGTTTACAGACTCAAATGGTCCAGGTGGCTTCAGCTGGGTTAGAAGATTTCTAAGAGCCATGGGGAAACCTGTGGTAAAGGCATACCCTAAAAATCTTTCTCTGACTGTCTGGGCACCTATTTTCCCATTAAAAATATCCTAACAAGTCCTGTTCATTCCTGCTATACCAGCTTTCACACCTTGTATTTGTGGTATGCAAAGACAAGCAGCATGTTATTCTCAACCCCATGAAGTGATGTGGGCTATAGTATAGGGTTGGTAGAACTGACCAGAAATGTTTTGACCAACTGAAAAAATTCTGTTACATCACAAACAGAAATATAAGCAAAAATATAATGGTTTTATAAACTCCTGACTAACTACAAGACACTTTAATGAAACCATTCCAGCAGTTTTCCTTCTTCATTACCAGAGGAGCTGCTACAGCGAGTGGACTTGTGAAGTTCACAGCTGTGGGGAACTCCTGCCATAAAGACTGTCCCAGAGTCAGAGTTTCCTCATACTTCAGTTCTCTGCCCTGAAGCCACAGGAACCCCAGCCCCAGTGATACAGCCCAGAGCCAGAAAAAACTCACAACTTCACTTCTAATGGGACTCTCAGGACAGCTGGGCTTTCACCCAAAAAAAGCCAGAAGCACAGGAGCCCAGACTGCCAAACCTTGAGATTCCTGCCCAAGTCCTCATTCCAAATTTCCAGATTCCTGTGTCTCTGTCCATCTAGCTGACAGAAAACAGGGAGATGGCAACTTCAAGTTTCAGGAGCCGCAGCTGAGGCAGAAGCCCTAGAGCTTGGACTCTCAAGCTTGGTGTTGTTACAAAGTAATTTAAACAAACTATGTGACCTTTAGAAAGATTTTTCCACTTTCCTCTCTAAATGAAACATACAAAATTTCAAATTAAAGCCTTTTTTTTTTTTTTTTTACGGAATTGAATGTGGAAGTGGAACTCTAATCTTGAGTATCTACAGCAGAGAATCCATGACCGAGTGTTTCTCACTGCTCTATGATACAGAGTAATCCCAACAAGACCACAGAATTTTAGAATATTTTATGTTGGAAGGGATCCACAAGGACCGTCAAGCCCAACTCCCTGCTCTTCATAGAACTACCTAGACAGAAAAGGAATGATTGGCTTCACAACACATCCTACAGTTTATACAGGGACTCAGGGAAAAGTGTAATGGTAATGAGATATGGAGAGATTTCACCCTCATTTCATCCAACGAGTAAGTGGTTCTGAAAAAAAAGAAAAAAAGCTTTTTTCTTATTACAAAATAAATGTGTTTCAGAAGTTCAACTCAAATTCCAGCTAAAACAAGAGCGGAGTCACTCTCCCAAGGGCTGAAGCCCACCTGCTTTATCTAGTTGTGTTCTTGATACAGAGGGGTGATGCTCCCCTAGTAGTATCTGAAATACCATAATTTCTCAGAATATCATAATTTCATAATATCATCATTTCCAAGCCTGCATGCCATTCATCCTCATGGCATGCCAGGTATTTGCTACCAGTGTGGAGGGCTGGAATTCATCCCTGATGAAGACACATCTCACACTACATGGACTTATCTTTCCACAAGTGAGGTGACCACATGTAAAATTTTCCAGTGAATCACAAGCATATGTAAATCTGTGCCATCAAACAACATCTGTTGGTAGTTTAGGAATAATTTGATGCTACTGTTGGCTTCCATCAAACCTGGTGCCATGAAACCACTTTGCCCAGCTTCTGCTCCTATCTGCAAACTCCTGTGATAACTAACCGTATTTCCCAAATCTGACCCTAGCTGCTACACGTAACTACACATTTCCTCTTTTGTTCAAACTGCTGGGGAGTTCATGGACTTAGAATCATAGAATCATTAAGGTTGGAAAAGGCCTCCAAGATCACCAAGTCCAACCTTTGACTGAGCACCTCCATGCCAACTAAACCACAGCATTAAATGCCACATCCTGTTGTTTCTTGAACACTCCATAGACAGTGATTTCGTCCCTCCCTGGACAGTGCATTCCAATGCTTTAACCATCCTTTCAGTGAAAAAATTATTCCTGATGTCCGACAGGTCTTCAAACCTGAAAGCAAGTTTCTTGGTGCAGCTAGATTCCCTTGAAAAATATGTATAACATAAAATAATCTGAGAAACAGCAAGTTCACATGCATGCTCCAATCAGCCTTATGCTCTGACACATTCAATGCCCATGATACAGGTACCCACGGGCATATCAGTATGTACATAATAATACAGATAATTAAAGTAATTAAAGTAGCCAAGCACAGTCTGCTTATCTCCCAGGCAAAACTAGAAGAAAATCTAGCTACATTCAAACAGTGTGGTAGAAACAGCTTCCCTTTTTAAAACTTTCT
Source organism: Ifrita kowaldi (assembly GCA_013398055.1). NCBI lineage: Eukaryota > Metazoa > Chordata > Aves > Passeriformes > Cinclosomatidae > Ifrita > Ifrita kowaldi. The sequence goes on from VZRS01001086.1 coordinate 112,279, forward strand.
AACCCTTTCATACACAATTGCACTGTAACCCAAAGATTGTTACTTATATCCTACAAAGATTCCCATCTACGTCCGAAGAAATAACGGAATTTATTCAACTCACTTATGGCATTACCATGTTTAATTGTTTCTAGTAATGAGCTTCATGTGACAGAATCCAGGTTGCCTTAAAAACTGACATGTTTATTATCCATATTTCCTATGTGTATGTTTTTACTTCGTAAGTATTCCCTTATCTCTGTTTATCAGAGGCTGGAAGTCACCTGAAATTGACACTCCAAACTGGCATAAACTAACACTGACTTTAACTTTGCATTACTAAAATTAAAATAAAATTCTGTATCAACTGAGAGAAATACTTCATTAGAAAAGAAGTACTTCTAAAGAGTGGAAAGGAACATTAGATTAAATCAGGTCTTCTTGCACAAAACCCCGAGAATCAGCAATTTCTATTCAGAGGTTTTAAAGAACATTTAACCTTCTTCAAGTCATGCTTATACATCTTTACATCACCCCATCACTATAGATCTTGAAGTTTTGAGCACTTTATATTATACAAGGTCAACAGTACATTCCACAGAATCTCTGGGAAATGTCTCCATCATAGATCCATGTAAAAATTCTGTGTAAGAAACAGATCTTCACAAACTGTCAGTTCTTTCTTAGTTTGGCAGCTTGATCTAAAGCCCATTTCGGGAAATCTTTCTCTATCTAATTAATATACCTCAAACTCACCTCCTCTCAGAACTGATACAGATATTTAAGCCTACACAGGGAAAGAGACACACAGACCTCCTGCTCTGTCCTTAGGCCGCTATAGTTCTGCCAGTGTAACCCCCTGTGAGGGGTCTGCTTGGGAATAAAAGTGAATTTATTCTGATACTGTGATTCTGCTGTATACCAGAATCACTTTTATTTCAGAATAATGTACACAATACCACAGAGTAATGGAAAGCTGTTGTCGTAGAACTGCACTGCCACAGTTCTGCCATGTCAGGTTGCTCATGGAACAAGTTTGTGTATTGCAAAGCAGGACTCTTCTCTAAAACTACAAAGCAAGGATGCTGTATCTCAGGAATACACCTTTATTTCACTCATCAACATAAGTGATGAGGCCCAAGCTGCACCACAGGCCTTCCTTACTCATGTGGATGTGGCTCAAGCCTTGGTTAGGAAAACCTTCACTCAAATGAGTGAGTGGCAAGACAACATGCAGTCATGACTTAAGGAAACACTTGTCTTCAAAAATGCACTTGAAGGGAGAGGGAAGAGTCTTTGTGCCTACTCAATAATCTATCTGATGTGCTATTTATCGATGCCAAACTCCAGTTCAGTGTGGCTGTTTAAGAGTTCAAGTGTAAATGTGAAGAGACTCACTTTGCTTGGTGAAAAACGGGAACGGGGCCTAGCTGGTTTAGCGGCACCAGGGCACGTGAGGAACTTAATGCAATACTTCTTTCCCTTTCTCCCTCCTAAGTGGTCTTTGGGTACCAGCCAATTTTCCTTCTGTTTCTGGGATGAGCAGCCAGTGCCTGGTAAACACATCTCTGACTTTACTTATCCAGCTGCCCTTCGCCTGCAAGCCGCACCCGCACCTCAGCCGCCTCTGAGGGCTTACTCTGGGCTGGGGTTCTCTGGGCTTCCACCCTTTTCCTCCATTTCACCCCTGTTGGCCTTTCCCTTTCTGGACAGCTCCCGGCCTCACAGGTGCTTTCTTGCCACCAGATACTTGGATCTTCCTCATCTTCCCACGCACAGGTCTCCCGTTCTTGGCACACCGGGAGGACGCTCACTCCTCCACGTGCCGCTCCGTCACACCTTTAGGAATGGCCAACAGGTTGTATCTTGGTCACTGTGCTCACACCAAGGGTCTGCCAGCCCGCGGCACCTTCGGGGGCAGCCACGGTGCCGAAGTCCCGCTGGAAAAACCCACCGGGAGCTGAGGGCAGCTCCCATCGTCGACGCCCGCTCCACGCTTGACCCCACGCCTCTGGAACCTTCCGTGGTGCTTGGGGATGAGCTGTGGGAGCAATGGGCGGACGCGGGCGAGCAGACCCCGAG
>VZRS01001086.1:115168-185461 GCA_013398055.1 Ifrita kowaldi
CGCCCGAGTTTCTGGCGGCGGCCCCGGCGCCGGTCCCGTCCCGGTGCAGCGGGGCCGGGCCGCCCGCAGGTACCGCTGCTGCCCGGGCGCGGCTGCGGGGAAGGGCGGAGGAGCCGGGCGGGCTCCGAGCAGCGGCAGCGGAGGGGCTGTGCCCTCGCCCGGCGGTGCCATCCGGGGTGGGCTTTTCCTGGGGTGAAAAATCGTGTCCAGATTGCTCCACACTCTTACTTACTTCGGGAGGGGGTTTGGGTAGTGGCTGATGCCGGTGTACCAACATTCCGTGATCTCCGGCCGCCTCGGGGCCCGTGTGCTACTCACGATTCCGTGTTATCAGCTCCGAAAGACCCCCCCGAAGTGTCCGCTGTGGGACCCCGGTCTCTCGGCTCTCGCCCAGGGCCGGTGTCTCACCAGGTGCCGTGAGATACTCTGTCTTTTCACATTACCTGGCAGCCTCTCTGCCCAATTTCAAGCTGCGGTCATGTGAAGGGAAGCACCTCCTCTGCTCACTGATTTCTTAAAATTGTCAAGTTCTCTGCATCCTTTAGCAAGTTAAATTCTGCTTATCAGCCTGTTGCTTGGATTTTCAAACGCGTGGGTACCTAACCAGGCAGGACCGTGTTTGAGAAGCTGTGCTGTGCTGGCCAGTGCTGCATCCGGGGGTACGCACAAGGAGGGAAGCTGCTGAATAATGTCATTAAGAATCGCTGCACATGAAATAAACAATCAGGTGTCTTTTTAAAAAAATTACTATTACTTTTCCTTCTCTTTCTTGGTTTTTTTCCTTTTTTTTTTTTNTTTTTTTTTTTTTTTTTTTTTTTTTTTTTTTTTTTTTGACATTTAATCCTCGTTTAGGTTTAATTAAGAATTCCTCAGTTACAACTCTCTAGTTGTCAAGGTCTGAGAGACTCTTGGAAAACTTGTGTTTCAGTCTTGCTGGCCCAAGCATAATAAAAAAAAATACCCAGCCTGAATCGAATTTTTATGCTCAGTTCACGGTAGATTTCACTCCATTCTCATGTAAACAGCTTCTACGAATCAACATATGTGTCTGGGTGGTATCTCTCACTTTGTTTTGTAACAAAAAGCCATATTGCATCATTTAATTTGCTCAAGTCATGCAAATAGGAAAAAATCAATAGGACAAAAAGGGGTCGACTTATCCTCCTCCCCACTAAACTGCTGCCCACACACAGAGTCCTGTTGCTTATGGCAAAAGAATAACAACAACACCATTGTGTTTGTTAGTTGGTTCACTAATGGGTGAAACTGGAGAACATCATTCTCCTTCAGTCCCCAGCTCTGTCCAAATGTTCATGCCTTTTGAGGGAGCATTTGTCCTACCCCCTCTATTCCCAGATGAGTGAGAACTGTCTTACTGCAGGTTTTCAGCTGCAGATCTCTCTTTATTCATACCATATGCAGCAGCAGTTTGAGATTCAAGGCAGATATATTTCTTCATGTTGTCTAGAGACAGTGTCATTAAGCTCCTGTGTGATAATTGAATTAAACTATAACCACACACAGATAACATGAAAGATCTAGCTGGAGAAAAAAAAATAAGGAAAAAAAAAGGAAAAAAATAATCAGGACTGGAAAATATGTCCTTAATTCACCCTGTTTGCAATGTCTCGGTGGCATATATGCTACTGAAATTATTCAGTGCTTGGAGACCCTTGTGGTAATTGGTTGAATGCAATAAACTGGAAGTTCAGTTTTGGTTAATTTTCCATCCCCAGGCAGTTGAAGTGTTTATTCTCTCCTTACTATTGCTTTAAAAGATCTTTTAATTCCTTTTCAATGTGTTTTTTTCTTACTGACGGTACCAAAAGCTTGATGTAAATGTGAGGAAGTGACCATATATGCCGCAGTACCTATTTCCGAGCTGTTGAACCTGTTTTGTATTTTCTTTAAAATATAAACTACATTTTTTAAGGAATGTTATTTTACAGGGTTGTAAAATCAGGCTTTTTTTCACTGAATATTAATTTTTATGAAACTCACAAATCTGCTTTATCATATCTGATAAACATGTATGTTTAAAAAAATATGCCAAAATACATGTCGTTTATACTTGACAGAATGAGGTGGTCATTCTGTAAAAGACATGGCAAAGTATTATGGTATACATTTGAATGTAACTTTTCTAAAAGCACATTTTTTTAAACTGTGTTCTATTGCAGTTCCAAAAACAGCTTTTTCAAGCTCCACCACATACCTACACGATGGAGTGGCCATGCCATTAACAGAAATCTGAGAGCTGCCATCTTTAAAAAAAATATAATAATTGAGCATGCTCAGTAGACATTCTAATAAGAACTCCTTGGTTAAGATGCTGGGTCTATGAGAAGTTTTGACCAAATCATTGAACTGTGCTTGTACATGAAAACACCACCTGCTGTTTTGGGAACAATAATGGAGCTACCTAAAGAGCAGATACAACATTGCACTGGCACAAATGAAATATTTGCGTCCTGTTGTTGACATTTAACTCTTTTATTTTTCTGGGAATATCCCCTTGTTTATGAAGGGCTACTGACAGGCAAAGAAGTCCTCTCTACCTTGGATGGTTTCACAGCCAAGGCTGTCAAGGAATGGGTGAAAAGTAATTGTTTTCAAGTGTGCCCTTTTACAATCATTTGTTTGCTCTGGCTCTTTCATGAACAAAGGCTATTGTTGAACACATCCAACTAAACAAATAACTCATCTTGGGGTCCCTTTAACAGCTGCCTTAGTACAATGATCTATTTAAATATTACCCTAAAATTGAAACTGAACTCTTTAATGACATAATCCAGCACTATAACACAGAAGAGGCATATGTTCAACTCAACAGCTGAACAATCTCGTCAGCACATGATTTTTAGACATAAATGCTTGTATATCAAATATGGCTTAACGCAATGACTTATTTCGCTGGTTTTTTTCTTCTGTTAGTATCAAAATTCTACTGCCTTTCTCAACTAGATGTGACAGAGTACACAGAACAGACGACAATATTAATCATAAAGAATTTCTGTCTATTGTGTCATCTTCTGTTTCTTCTTCTTTGCACTGTTCTTTCTGTTGATAAACCAATTTAGCATGCTGGGCTTTCCTGTGCATTCCAGGATTTATCTTACCTTTAGTCTACCCATTTTACTTTCATGTGGCTAGAGATTAAAGGATGATCTTACAGATGTTGTAAATTAGTCAGCAGCAGGCATAATCATTATTAGGCATGTTGCAATAAATGTTTGGAAGTTTTACATATTTTCCAGAGCGCAGTTAGTTTAAACCACTGCAGTTTGACGGTTTCACATACGACTTTAAAAATTGAAGCAGGAAATTAGTTTACATTTCTTCAAAAGACCAAAGCCATTGTCAACCTTAAGGTCATTTTCAAAGTAGACATCCAACAGAAGAAGCTTCATTAAAATAAGTATTTCAGAATCTGCTTAGAACTGGTTTAGTACACTCCAGGATAAATACATTGTCGATTTACTGAAATTCAGAATAGAGACTTGTCCTATCTCCAAACCAGTACAGAGTTACACATCAGACCTCACACAGAGCAAATGTTACCACCCTATTTTGCTTGAGCATTATAAAAGTTAAGTAACATTGTACTTGATACTCAAATAATTGATTGACTCTCATTCCTTAATCTTCCGATTAGCTATTATATGACCAAGATTCGTTCCAGAAATGACATGAGGGGGTGAATTCCTGTGGTTAATTCCTGGATAGCAGCTGCTCAGGGGGATTAGGATCCTTTTGTCTTAACTTTGAGGACTGAAATGTTGGCAAGCCTGTATCACCAGGCAACGTCAATTACGTTTTCCACAAGAAACAGTAAATTAGCTTTGCTATCCTGTAATTTATTTCCCCCCCTGCCCCCCCCACTTCCACAATATGTTCTGGAGTCTTCCAGCAGAAGTACAGTTTTCTATCTGCATCTCTGTGGAGTTAATTCAATAAACACACTGACTATTTACTCAGTAATACCTTGTGTTTACTTGTACTTTTAAACACACCATCACACTGTTACCACAAGAAAGCCCGAGATGAACTCCCTGATGAAAACTTCTGAGACTTCTGCAAACCAGGTGATATTACTGCATGTAGGCAAGTACTTTGAAGGGCCTGTACTCACAGTCCTTTGGTGGAAACACCAAAATGGGTCACTTCATCCTTACTTCAAGAGACAAAGTGACATGATGTTCTTAAAAAGTAGCATTTATGGATAGTGGTTTTGCTCATCCCCGGTTGGCTTCAGACTTCGTCCTGTTTGGCGAACAATGACTTGACTGAATTATACAGGCCCCTTTCCTTCAGAATCACAGCATCCCTTAGGAAAGTCCAGCTAATGCAGAATATTGCCTTAGCAGCATGGATTGCTACAAGCATGTCAAGTCTCTTCTCTACTATCCCAGGACTGCAATCCTAGGCAGAATTCAGTCAAGTTCAAAGTTGTAGTTGTTATGTATTTTGGTTATAGTTTATAGTAGTTATCATTATATTTTTAGTTCTTGTCTTCAAGATTTACCATATCTAGAACAACATCTGAAACTCAAGAAAGAAGACTAAGGTTAACAATTCTGCTGCTATGGCCCAAATGAGCAATCTAGCAAAAAGAATATAAACTTTTTCAGGGGAGAAGAGCCTGTGGTTGTGGAAAAAATTGCCCAAAGAATTCAGGACTAATGCAAACCTTTTGCCATACACGCATCAAGCAATTAATTGATTACTGTTTTAAAGCTTTAAATTAAATAAATAAAGACAAACCCTTTACAAAATATGTGAGACAATTATATTCTCAAGAAAGGTTTGAAGAGAGATAGTAAACTATATATGGCAGATGTTAATCACATTACTGACCTGCAGGTGATTTGAAGCTGAGGATATTTTGACAGCAGATTGTCCAAAGAACAGAACATTTAATGCATTTAGTGTTCCTGGCAAACCTGGAGGAATTATTTTTGAAGCCAGTGGCAGCACATCCAGAATAAAGGTAGAAGCCAAATGGTGTTCTTCTAATCAGTTGTCCAACTTCCAACACTAAACTTTAGTGCACATTTCAGATGGTCTTTTGACAATATATGTATGGTAAAACTAAATTTTCCTGGATCGTTTGCCATATATTGTGTAATATTTTGAATACCTATCTGTTTTAAACAATGGAAAGTGCATTTCTCTCAAGCGTTTGAGGTCTATGTAATTATGACCCGTAAACAAAAAGCTGAGTTCAGACCTGTGTTATCAAAGTACAGCATCCCAGAAGAGAGCTGACCTGTGAGACAGCAAACTCAGGCATATCAGGAGTGTTCCTGCACTGAATAACTTATTTTATCAAAACTAACTTAGATAATTCCCTTTAATGTTACATGGCAAGGGAATGACATTGGAAAGTCCTTCTGCAAATCAGCTCAGAGATACGAACTACAGAAAAACTAGCAATATTTCCAAATGTGTGATTTGCAAATATTTACAAATTTTACAGAACACAAATATTTACCACATCTATATTTCTCAACATAAGTGTCTTGCACTCTTTGTTTATAACTGTGTTATAGAAACAGCAGAAAGAACCTGAGCTTTGTTTTTGCACTGGATCAGATTCAGTCCCTCTCAACGGAGAGAATACATTTCCCACTTCCCACCATTGGGATGAATGATCAAAAAAACAATCCCTGTGGTTAACAATAGATTAACGAAGTGCACTGCATTCAAAAGCTAATAAAGACAACTACACTGTTTTCCATTATTTTTCACGATTTGATGACATTGCACTCCTTAGCCTCCTGTGTTTACTTAAACACATCGTCAGTTGTGGTTTCGTGCCTCTTTAAGTGCTATGCATACATAATATATGGGGTTTTTTTAAGGACAAAGTTACAGTTTCTATATTGACACAAGATGTTACAAATTCTGCTTTTTCACTTACAATAGAAAGATATGTCTGAACACATAGAGGGTTTCTCACCTCCAAATAGTGTGCTTTAGAGACAGCAAAGAGCAGAGCAGCATTTAAAGCACAAAAAATCCATGGCACCTGCTGAATTCCACAGCAGTCATTTCAGCAGCCAGGCTGTGGTGTCGTTCAAGATACACCTATTTTACAAATACCTAGACATGGTTTTCCTGTTGTGTTTTTATGGTACAATTTTAATTTCTAGTCTCTTAAGTTGAGCAGACCACCTTACAAGTAAGGTTTTTCGGTATTTCTCGTAAGAGAAGTGGGTAGAAAGCCTGCTGCTGTGACTCCTTCTTATACAAATGATCCCTCTAGTTCAGAGATTGCCTATGTGATGGCAGGCAGGGGTCCTTAAAAGAACTTAAGTACTGCTATTCTTATCTGAGAAGCAAGCTAAAATAAGAAATCTTATAGAAGATTCTGTAAGAATCTTCCGTAAGAAATCAGAGAAATTAAAATCTCACTGTACCAATGGCATATTGCACATTTCATAGTAATAACTTTTGCACCTCCAGAACGGTGACATGACACTCGATGCATTGATAACAACTGTATTGGTTCCACTAGCATTATTTATGGAATTAGACCATGCAGTCTTTCTTGGTGTAAGATGGGGACACAGGTCACACATTTACTTGTCTCTGGTTTGTGGCTTGCAGGTCCTTTCTGTTACCAACAACACAGAATGTGCGAAGCTACTGGAGGAAATCAAGTGTGCACACTGCTCACCTCACGCTCAGAACCTATTCCTCTCACCTGAGAAAGGGGAAACTCCTGAAAAAGAACTAACGCTTCCCTACCTGTGCAAAGACTATTGTAAAGAGTTCTATTATACCTGCAGAGGTCACATACCAGGTAAAACTCATAACAAAATACAGGGCTAAAGGGTGTCCTGATATGTTGCTATTGCCTGAGTGGTTATAGATCCAGCTTTTAACCAGGAAAACTCCCCACTGATATCCAGGGGAATTTGTCCAAGCAGAGACAGAATGTCTTCACAGCAGATCTTGTGTAGGGAGGTAAATACTTCAAGTGCTTTCTTGCCACCCTCCTGTTAAACTCTCCATGAAACACACATGGTTTAATTGTTGTCAAAGGCACCTGAAACTCCTACCTTTGCTGAAATATTAGTGTGTTAATTCTAATCATGCAAACAAGCAGCTGACCATCCAAAAGACTATCCTAAATGATAGATTGCTTTAAAATGCAAGAAATAAAAGGTCCTGGCTGTTTGCTGTAGCCTCTAAAAGCTGATGAGTAAAGTGTTTTTTCTGGTTTTGTTACCCTAGAAACTGATGTTTTTTCCACAGGGTTTGAAGCCCATGGAAATCAAAGGGCCCTATTTGATAGACTTCTGTGATCTTTGAATCACTTCCAGCGTGCTGTTAACAACCATATTCTTAACTTACCTAACACTTCCTCACCGCAGTCAGTAGAGTTAGCTGGACATAACCAAAAGCAGAGTTTGCCCTGTGTTGTCTGAGGCAGTCACCAAATGTGTGCTATCACTTGTAACTATATCAACAAAATAACCACAGAAGATGGCTCTTCTTGAAACACTGTCTTAAGACACTATTATGTTAAATAAGATCTTTGGTATTCCCAATAGTAAATTATTTATATGTTTAAGACTGTCATTTTTAAACTATGCTTTTTTCCCTGTCCAAACACTTCCTATAAACAATGCCACACAGGAGAAAATAATTAAATTGGTTAAGATTTTTTTTTTTTTTAAACTAGCAACACAGGCTGGAAAAAAGGACTTGATAATGAGATGAAAAATGAATTTGTGAATAGTCACTTTTAACATATGAACACAGCTTTGTAATATAATATAAACATGTTTGAGTAAAGGGGATAGTTTAAGTGGATGGGATTTGGAGGACAGTTTTTTAATTGCATGTGTACGCTGTGTACTTGTTTTCTCTGAAATCCCAAGAGTGCAGGGGTTTTTTTGCAGTATTCTTTTATTGATTTGAGAAAACATTTTGAATTTACTTACTTTTTCCCTTTACTGTGGTTTAACATGTATCTCAACCCATTCAAATATGAAAATATTATTATTGTCTTTATAAACTAAGAGATGTTTCTAAGGCTTTCTTAAACCAGCTGTTTCTTGCTCTTTATCACATTCCCCAAAGCAAAGCAGAATAGATCATAGTTGCCAAGACTGCCTGCTGAACAGTGATAACAGATTAGATATTCTAAATGTTTGGCCCATATAAGAAGTCAGCACAAAGACATTTTTGACATGAGTTTGTAGCTAGCACAAATGATTTTCATATTCTGCAGAGCGAGACCCTCAGAGTTCTTTCGTGAAATTCTGTGTTTATGAGGAAACAATTTGTTTAATTGAAAAAAGTGGAAGAGAGAAAAGGGGGAAAGAAGGAGGAGGTGGAGGGAGGGAGAATGAGAAAAGTCTGAGCAGCACAGGAGCTACAGCCACAGGAACCTCACTCCTCAGATCAACATATGTGGTGACGAATGACAAATTTATTTTTCTACAAAGTTTGTGTATATGTAAAACTGCTGAAGTGCATCAAGATGTCAAGTGCTTTTTGTGACCACCCAGGTTGTCTTGAAAGATAACCAGATGAAAGCATAACTTTAGCACTGGGCAGAGCACTGTGCTTTGCAGGGAAAGAGCTTACATACTTTAGCATCAGTTAAAATAGGATTTTTCCTACATCAATCAGATGCTAATAATCGTTCTAAATACTTGTCCTGAAAGTAGGTTGTACTAACAAAAACTTGTTGCATGCTTACATCCACCAGCAGGATTAATTGGGTGAGTTGACTGGTACTCATGGTCATTGATACCTATTCTAGGATTTCCCAAAGGCATTAATTAAGATTCAGGTACCTCTTTCTGAGAAGATGGCCTATAGGATTTTAATATAGTTTCAGAGCCCTTTACATTCTGAAATATAAGTAATTAAAATAACTTATTTGAGGGTTCTGTTTTCCTTGTGAGACGTGTATATCCATAATAATATTTATTGCGAAAGAAAGAAAAAAATAGAAAATGTGGAAGCTATGTTTTCAGCTGAGCCTGGAGGATTTAACAAAAAGTTGAAAATTAACAGGCCCCCAAACCCAAGGTCTCTGGCAATGATTCACTGTGCATTTGTTAAAATGTCAAATAATTACTCTTCCTCCATTAGGGAGTGCTAATTGTTTCTGAACACCAATGCAACGGAGTTTAAGGAAATTGCTGACTACAAAAATAATTTTATCCCTTAAGTCCTGCACAAATGAGAAATATTATTAACATTTTAAGACAACAAGCATATTCTCTGGGATTGAAATTTCAGCAGTACATATTAACCAAGAAGGCTGAGAAATTATGCATCAGTTTTTTTAATGAGTTAGCTTCAAAAATTCATTTATTTTTCTGCCTCCTGCAAAGATGAAAACTCTAGCAGATCCTTGGTTAACTATTTTGAAGACAGCAGTTTGCCCACCAGTTATGACTGTATCAGAACTTCCATTGACTTCTTTAGGAATATTGAGAGAAGAAGGGGACCCTGTTCCTTATTCAAGCAGAATAATATCAGTAGCTGTTAGGATTGTATGGATGTGCAGGAGGGTGTAATGTTGCACAAAGAGTATGAGATTAGAGCTTCCCTGCTTCATTCCAGATAACTGTTCTGATTATTTCTCATCTAATCTTTACTGCAAGCCTCAGTTTAAGTGATTATTGATAAGGACACTCGAGCTAAGTGATTTAATGAAGTGTCTTCAGTCAATATGAATTTTAAGTTTTCCAAGGCCATAAGGGAAGACTGTCAATATTTATTACTAATATAGCTAGTAAAGAAAGGCACAGCTGATTTTGCCTTTAGGCAAAAGCAGAAATTTGATCCGTGCCATTGGAAGTGGCATATTCTAAGGAACAAACCTGTGCCACAGCCACGGTGCCATCCAAGGACATAGGAGAGATTTTGAGCTATCTGGCCTCCATTATCTTCATTTGAACAAATGGATTCCTGATGATTGTGGGTGAATTCAGATCCAGGCCCAGATCTGAATCCAGGCTTTACCAGAACAGATGCTTGATAGGACTTTTCAAGCACCAAACAGGGTGTTCCAAAATGTTACAATTCTAGCCCAAAACATTGTAATTCTAAGAAATTCTACAACTCCCAGAGCACTTCCAGAAGTTCTAACATGGCTGATTAATAGTCACAGTCAACATAGTCAACCTGCAGAAAAATAGTGGCTGGTAAATTTGCTACTGGTAACAAGAGCATGAAGGGGATTAACCCTGGCCCTGCCTGTGTGCAGGGACCTGCAGTGTCTGAGCAGGAGAAAAGGGTCACCAATCACTTGCAAACCAGTTGGAAATTATATCAGCTACCAGTGGACTTAGTACATGTTGAAACAATCTGCCTGAAATCATGTCTTTGATTTGGTTTTTGCTGGCAGTAGAGAAGAGAGGAGAATGGGAGGGTTTTTGTGAACAAATTCACATGCAGGTGCAAATCAGAAAAAAACCCAAAACAGGTTAAGACTTCTTTGACACAATATTGAACTGCATTCTGTCACAGCAGAAATAAAGCAGGTGAGCTTGACTTCCAGATGCCCTCAAAGGCAGTATAGGTCTACTCAGATGGGTGGATGATACTCAATCCTGTGTGCAGTGCAAACAGGGGAGGGAGTGAATAGGGGCTTGGTGCAAAGACTGAGACACGTGCTACCACGGCACTGGAGCTGTGTGTCAAAGAGAAGAGGCAAGGGAATGGGTAATCAGGGAATCCAGCAAAGTGGAATTTGGTGAAGGTAGGATAGGAAGGGAGATACAGTGTGGGGAACAACTGACTGCAAATACAAGTGGAGAGAGGAGGTGGGGATCAGCTGGGAGCAGTTTTCCTTTGAAAAGGCTTTTAATCTTGCAATTTATTCCCACAGTGTTTTATAAAGGCGAGCACAGAAAGCCTTCACTGTAGCTGCCTTAACTGAAAAGCCTGTCGTTGGATTCTTGTTTGCAAGACAGAAAGTTTAGCATAGAAATGCAAGCCTGTGCAAAATCTGACACTAAAACATGATGTTTAATCTTCCTTTGTGATTTCAATTTTCTTTGTTAACACAGGCACTGCTCTGTCAACATGTACACAGCTGGTAGGAAATTTGTAATAATATGTATGAGTCTTTTAAAATAAATTAGTAAGTACAGAAATTCACACAGGACGAATGGTTGTAGTCCCTATTGCTTTTTTTTTCTGTTCTCCAAACAATTCTAGTGCTTAGGGGCACTTGTCAGGGACCATTCTTCTGGACACTGTACAAACTGAACAAAATGGCATACTGTACACTAAAGACCTTACAGTCTAAGCATGAGAAAGAAGATAATAAATGGCTACAAGCAGATAGGAGAGCAGAAGCAAATGTTTCTCTAAATGTCCTCAGTGAAGCTGTTAGTATGTTAAATAGAGCATATATAACACATAGAGAGGTTTTTTTCTAAATTACTATGGTTTTTATAGAACAAAATAGCAAAATTCCACCCTTAATGCACAGGTGAAACTGTATTTACAGAGGTTACATTCCTTCCAGTAATGCAACATTTTTCGTAGTTTATTTCTAACTCCTCTTTTTTACAAGCATTTCTAATGAAAATAGTCCATAAGCCTTATCCTTTCTTGGAACCTGCTGATGGCTTTGCTAAACAGCAAAAGGCAACTGCAGTGCACCATGCACTTCAGTGCATGATAAAATATCTCATGAGGCAAAGGGATTAGTCTTACTTATAAGAAAAGGCATTGCACTGGTCAAGTGAGTTTGCATCTGATTGTTATTTGAAATGGATGTGTACTGAGTGAACAACATGATCACAACATGATCTGGGTTTTCCTGACTAAAGACAACACTCAGAACAAGAGAAGTTTATCTTCGATAAATAGTAAATGGTATACTTGGAAAATTCTAGAAATTCTTAGTAATCGTACACCTCTAATTTGCTATTGCATTTTTTTGAATGACCCACTGTGCCTAGAGAAATAAATTATTAAAGACAAACCCATGTATTCTAAAGTCAAATAATTCAACAACAAGATTTTAGATTACCTTTGATTTTGGCATTATATCTACAAGCCTTGGAATACTACTCTGTGATTATATCAGAATTCCTCTTCAGTTGTTCCACTTGAAATTACATCTCCCATTTTTTCCAAATAACTACTATAAATTAAAAGCAGCTCCTCAGAGATGAAATTTAGTGAAGCTCCAAATCACAGTAATTAAACTTTTACACCACAACACACTACCATGTGTTTCCAGATATTATTTTATAGAAATCAAAGGCAGGCTTTGCCGTGTCATTTTTCCGATCTTTTTAAAGGAAGATGTATATGGAAAGGAGTATAGTTGGGTGGGAAAGGCTTTTCACTCCACAAAAATTCTGGGTTCTAAAAAAATTTTCCTATTCCACATAAGGAAGAAATTGAACTCTTTCGAAATTTTCCATGAAGAAAGCCACAGAGAGACCACCCCAGGATAGCTAATAAAGTCGTTGTTAGGACATTTACTTGGGAAATGGGAGACTTAGGGTCAAACTCTTGCCTGACAGATGAGGGGCATTGACCTGAATATTCCTCTTCCTAATGAAACACCCTAATTACAAGACATTGGAGTATAATGATACAAGGTTTGCTGTCTGGTTCTGTCTTTTTCATTTAGACCAGAAGTTTGAGCTTGGACCAGAATCATCATGTTAAGTAAAATTTTGTCAAAACTGATAATGTTTCTGAAAAAGGTTTGCTTGTAAGAAATTGGCATTCTTCAATGAAACACAGCTGTCCCTGATCAGTTCTTATTGTACATTGTAAGCCAGAGGTTTTATGGCCAAGATCTATGGATTACTGCATTATTCACAAGTGGTAAAGCCATGCATAAATTAGGCCTCTAATTCCAATTAAGTGCTAATTCCGTGTATCCTATGAGTTATGTCCTGGACCGTAGCACATCCTAAGACAGTTGCCAGTAATGCAAAAAGGAATGAAGGTAACTTAAGACATATTATCTTAACAATGTTCTGGTAAAATAGCACATGTATAACTAGCCAGAATCTGTCTTCTTAGATTTAATACTCCTGATTAAAACCTGGATAGAAATGACTACAAATAGGCTTGTGAACAGAAATAGATATTTTTTTAATGTCCTCAAATATAATGCAAGAAAGTAATAGTGATAGTAGCAGGGTTTTTCCTCAAAGGCTCTCATTTATCAACTTTGTGTTTCTCTGGGTTTTGAACTCCTTCCCATTTTAACCTAAAACCTAAGGACCACCTTTCCTCCAAGGCAGCATGAGACATATCCCCCTTTTCAGAAGATGGGGCTGAGGAAATAGACTTCACCATGGGACACTGCTCAGCTACTTTAATGCTGGGAGTCAACCAGAGGCCAACTGGATGTCAACACGGTGCAGTTTTCAGCAGTACTTCCCACTTTTCACCTCTCCGACCAATGTCCTTTGCTGGCAGCATTCCACAAAACTTTTACTGCATTTTTTGCACTTTTACCAAAGTCTTTACTGAGATTCTGACTAGAACCAATCCCTTGAAGCAAAAATGTTAAACAGAAGCTGCTCAAGCTATTTTACAGCAGATACTACACTTGATTGATAGGGTTAAAATTAGGGAGAAGTGTGTTACAGCCTCAACTCTGAACTTTGTCTCTTAATTGTTTAGTGAGGGAACTGTTGTGTCATTTTGAATGAAACTTAAGCACGCTGAAAATGAGGTTTAATACAAATACAGATGAATAAACTGTAAAAGGCAATACTCAGTTTGTGTTTATACATTTGTGTTTACTCAGAGCAGGCTTTTTTTTTTTTTTTGCAGACAGCCCTTTGTTTAAAATGACCTCTTTTTCCGCTATAATCTATTTAAAGATGAGTTTGATGACACAAAACTGCAGACATGACAACACACTAAATATTTGTATGATCTTTTGCATTTTTAAGGTTTCCTCCAAACTACATCTGATGAGTTTTGCTATTACTATGCAAGAAAAGATGGTGGTGTGTGCTTTCCAGATTTTCCAAGAAAACAAGTGCGAGGGCCAGCTTCTAACTCCCTGGACCACATGGAAGAATATGACAAAGAGGAAGAGATCAGCAGGTTCATAAAGATAAATGCTGTTTAATCTGAAAAAAACCCCCTAGGAAAGCCTGTGGTTTTCCCAGTGAAACAGCTCAGTGTGTGCTTATGCTGAGCAGCTGTGTTTTCCAGATGTGACTTTCTTTTGCTGCTGCTAGTGTACGTCAAAAGAGAAAGTTACATGAGCTTCAGCATTTCTGTACCATTTGATATTTGCCTTGCTGAAAAGGTGTTAGAATCCTGCTCTGATCCACCCCGTGGATCTTGGTTATCATCCAGCCCATGGATCATACGTAGTTCTGGGAAGTAATTTGTACCTGAATTTAATATTACTAAGCAACTACAATATGTTTATTAGTAAAATATTTATGTTGTGAACTTCAATTTATTTCATTCATGTATTTTTTGTGAAAATAATTAAATTGGATTATTCCATCTTAAGTCATTATTTTAAAATGGATTTGAGAAGCCAAATTTTATCAAAGTGATGAAATTTACTGTGTTTATTTTATAGTAGAAATTCTGTATTTCTAAATTATTATCTTCTTTCACCAAATATTTGCCCTCCCATTGCTCCACACTTTGGATCTAAGTTTAGTTAATGTTCTCTTTCTTGTATACAGACCAAATTTTGCTCAAGTGAAGCTCAAACTGATTTTCTGTATTATATGCTTGCATACATTCAAGGAAATCATTTATATACATTAATATATAAATTTTTTTTTAACTATAATCCTGTTTTTAATATCATTGCAGAGCCATAATTTTATCTTTTAGGAACATTGCTGTGTCACGGTTACGAGAAAGAAGAAAAGTCTCACTATTTCTTTAAATTTCTTTAGAAAACACAAGCACAACTGCTTCTGTATTCAGGAGGTGGTGAGTGGACTAAGGCAGCCTGTTGGAGCAGTACATTGTGGGGATGGATCCCATCGCCTCTTCATTCTTGAGAAAGAAGGATACGTGAAGATTTTCACTCCTGAAGGAGACATACTCAAGGAACCTTTTTTGGATATACACAAGCTTGTTCAAAGTGGAATAAAGGTTGGATTTTATACTTATCTCTACCTTTTTATATTTTAGCATGTATATGGGGGAAATGGGAAGGATAATTTTTTTAGCTATTTTTTAAATTTAAATAACAAAAAAGAGTAATGGCAAGAGACACCACAGCTCTTTCTGGCAAAGAAGTGAAAACGTAGTGGGAAGGGAAGGGGAGTGAGTGGTGAATGGGCACTGATGGGAATATGTTGGAAGGTGGAGGTGAAAAATTACATCTAGTTATAGGGTTAAGTACCAAGGGAAAACTCGTAAGTCTGTTGGGGGATATTTTAATCTGGGAATGTTGTTCCATGTTGATTTCTTGTCACAATTCAGGGTGGTAATGTAAGTAAAATCCAGATATATGAAGAAGTTTTAAATTGTAATCAGGTTATGCCTAGAGCAGTCAGGACTATGTATCAAAAAGCCTTCATGGGTGAAAGTTATACTGTCAACACTTGACAGAGTGATCTTAAATAATAATTGGGATGAACTAGATTGATTTAAAATGCATAGCACATGTTAACTGATAATTTTGTTTCAGCCATAAGGGCAAGAGGCCAATTAAGATAGACTTTTCTGAGAGGAAATCAGAGGTTTTTAGTGTGTGTTGAAAAAGAGAGCAATGAAATATATTGCACCTTTTTCAGGAAAAAACCCAGTTTCTATAATTCTGTGTTTTGCTGAATGCTTCCATTTCTGCCCCATGTAAAGTAACCATTATGTTCAAGATATCCAAACAGAAGGGACTTATCAGTGGTGTTATTGAACAATCATCTAAAGCTGTTTCATATTTCTTAACCAGAAGTTCTGATCACTTGTACTCGTGAAAAACCGACAGTGAATTTTCCACAGAACTGTTATTGGTCCCAAAGAAACCTTTCTGGAGGAAACTTTTACAGCTGCAACTTAGACACAAGGCTAAATGGAAAACTGATTTTCCATGCTTCTGAACAGGCACTGACCTGCTTGATATGACTCTCAACAGGTACCCTCAGGATCAGATTCAACTTTTAGTTCTGTTTTAAATCAGTGACCTGATCTTTTTAATCTTTACTGTTCTAACCATCATATAATGCTCTACACTGGATCTGTTTCAACTATAACATTTTGTGTAAATAATTTGATGTTTCTAAGCTAGAAAGTCTAATTCAATTCCCTGAGATAACAGTCCAGTGACTGAGGATAATTGTATTGCAATGTTTAATGCAGGCTGGCAAGAGCAGAGGCTTTATGTACTTTGCAGGTAAGGAGAAAGAGAATGTGCCTAGGAGCAAGACTCCAGCTCTTAAACAGAAAGAGTAAAGAATTTGTGGAATGAGTACATTACATAAAATAATAAATAAATCAAAAAACCCAAACCCCATATAACCAAAACGGCAGTTTTAAAACAAGGGTCCTTAAACATCTTTATGTTTATCATTTACAGTCTGATTCCCATGATCACTGTCCATGGTCCCTTACCTACAAGGATGGGAGATCACTGTGGCAACGGTAGCATTGTCACTACTTGATAGAGTATTTGGTTTTACTTACCTGTTACACACTTCAATACTAGAAATCAGTAATGGAGAATACTCTGTGGATAGATGATTTTCCTGCAGGCAGTGCAGAACAGTCAGCAGTTCAGAAAACCTCAGCAAACACTGCGTCCACTTGCACAGTGCAAACATCATGGAATGTGTCCTCTGTGCTCACTCAGGAAACATGTATAGTGCCAGAATCTGGATGTACACACTTTGAAGAAAACAAAAACTGCTCACCTCTTTTCCAACCTTGGAGCAATGATAGCAAGAAAAGGCAAACAATATTTTTTCCCTAAAAATAAGTGTAAAAATTTTCTCTCTTATACTCAAGTGCTTGAAAAAAGCAGTTTCTGCTATTTTCTTTTTGTACCTGAAATACAAACAAATGCTTAACTCTAGAGATAGTAAAAACAGCAAAAATACTTTTTCAAACTTTTAGAGACTTTTACTCTACCCAGTAAATAATTAGAATAATGATAATGACAATGCTAATGCTAATAATAATAATGTGGTTGAAGCAAAGGTATTTTAAATTGATGCCTCAAAAGAATTTTGGACAGCTATCCCAATAAGATATTTTTAATGCCAATAGATGGAATAAAATAGTGGTGGTTGATTTTGTCTTCTTTTTCTAATGTCAAGAGGAAATTTAGCAGTGATAAAATCATTACATTGTCACAAAGTAGCAAATCTGTTCCAAAGAACTTAAAACTATCTTGAGGCTGATACAACCAAGAAACTGAAGTGATGTATGTCTTTCATAACAATAACCCTGGAGGTTAGTTCTGATCTCACTAACATATTTCACTCATCACAGCACTGGCAGTCAGATAAGGGGGAAAACAATATACAAAAACAGAGGAAGAGAGGTGACTGCATTGTTTAACAATAAGTCAGGTTTCCCTCCTAAAATGATGCCTTTTTGTTTCTCTAATGGATCTACTGGTCCCTGTGTTGATGAAATTCATTTGGAGACCCTGACATTGCTGTGAGCAAGTTTGTAGGGCTTCTTCACGGGCCCTGCTGCCCTAAGCACATCAGTCTGGACTTGCTTCTTGTCCATCACTCCTGGGAAGGTCTATGGATATAAACAGAAAGTAAGAAAATAAGTAAGAAGAGTGGTACAACTCTTCGCCTAAGTTTTATTGGTCCTTTGGCTTTTAATGTTCATTGAGGTCATTGAGGTTCTCTGCTTGAAAACTGTTGCTGCAGTAAAATTACTGACAGTTACATGATTTAATTTTAAGGAGTTCAAATGAAAAAGAAGCAGCAATAGTTTTATCTGCTGCCAGTATCTCAGAAGGAATTAGCACAAGTGTGGAGAAGTATTTAATAACAGAGATAGATTCCATGAATGGATGATGGTGACTTGTGCTTCTTGGTGACCCTACTCAAGAGAAAATTAGAGGCAGGATTCCTGAAGATTTAAAAAAAAAAAAAAAACCAAAAAAAATTTAAGAACCAATTTTTCTTTGCACATCTCCCACTTTCTAAAACTCTTTGACAGCACAGTTAGCAGGAATGCCTTCTTGATCTTCTATTTTTAACTTAGTCGGTGGAAGCCGTGAATGGATATTAATCAAGAATTTGCTAATTCAACATCTGTGGCCTTCTCCAATGCATTTTATGTCACACTGGCTACATAAGTATTGCAGTATGTGTGCATGGACTGGGCACTTGGCCAGCCCCCTCCCGACACCTCCTTCCCTATGTCAGGAATGTGGTGACAAGAAGAAGCTGCGTACCTCGGTCTTGTCTCAAAGCTGAGCAAGGACATGAGTGAGACATGCACCTGTAACTCAAATCTAGGCCATGCACCTGGGCTCTTTTAGTGATATTTAGGGATATGTAGGCATATCTAGCCCAGTGTAGTGGAGAAAATACTGATTCCATCTCCTAATATATTGACATTCCCATTAATATTGCAAACTATCCTGAGTATATTCAGAAGAATGAATCTTTTACTGAATAAACCCCCAGCTCCCCCCAAACTAAAAGTCTGCTTCCCTGTTTTGATGATTTACTGCTCCATTATTCTGTGGTAAAGAGAGTTCTTAGTTGCAGAGCAACATTTTACAGTTCTTCCTTCAAAGTTATGTGGCGAAGACAATTTTTTAATGAAAATATTAGAACCCTTTTTTCTCTCAGACTGATTTTCACTACTGTTATTTTCTTTCTGTTTTAAACTATTGCCAAGTAGAAAAGAGGCAGAAAGTTGAAACGAGAAGTTATTGAACTAATAATGATAACACTTTGATTTAAGTAGCATTTAAGGAGACCTTAATCAATTACCTAGAACATTTAGACCTGATGTGTCTGAATCAATTGTCAAAATTTAGGCAAAATAATTAAAGGGTCCAAAAGTATCACGCAAGTCTGACTTTATCCCATAATGCACTCAGCAGGGAAAAAAAAGTGTCAAAATGTTCTAAATACTTGGATTTAATGATTTCTTGAGATACAACAATGCTGAATATGCTGTTATTACAAGATCAGTGCAGTCACCTTGTACTCAAGATTGTATCTAACTTACAGAAAAATGGTCAATGCTGTAGCAGTTCTCCAACTTTTCATACTCCTGTGACTGTATTTTATCTTATTAACTGCATTATTTTCTAAGATTTGGGAAACTTTAGGTTAGTAGCAGTCACCATAAAGTGTTACACAACCTATTACATCAATTTTCACTTACTTTCTTCTCTCCTGAGCCCAAAAACCTGTATTGGTCTAAAATATATTGGTCTGAAATATATTGTTCAGAAGGGAAGGCATCAAGGTACGGTTTGGCAACAACAAAAAAATTAGGAGCTTGCCACTTCTCTTGGGAATTAAATGCTATAATCACCTTTCAGAATACTTTCTGAAAAGCTAAGTAGCTCTAGGGCTGCAACTGTTAGTCCTTAAATCATTTTTGTGGTCCTGCCCTATAATCATTCAGCTTCCCCAAATCCTTTTAAAACTAAGGACCTTAGAACTGTATAAAGTAGCCAAGTTTATATCTTACTGCTGCCAATGGTAAAATCAAGTCCCTGTAGTTAGAAGGTCATTTTCTACTTATAAATCCACCAACTGAATGAGCTGTTTAGGTACGGAATTGCAGCAGGGCTTCATGTTCAGATGCTTGTCATCTCTGATCCTTAAGTTATTTTCAGTTTATTCCTTCTTTTTTTGTTTTGTTCTGTTTTCTTTTTGATTGTGACTAAGCTCTGGTGCAGCTCTGGTGTGTGTCTGCTGGCTACAGGGTCATAAATTGTGCAGCCAGCAAGAACGGCTGCACTCTGCTGCACTTTGCCTCACACAGTGCTGAGAGCAGAAACCCCTGCAGAATGGGTGTCCTTCATTTTGCCATTATGCAATTACCACTTGCACTTGTGTAGAGATTCATTTATTTATATTTTTTTTCAGCTAGTAATAAATTATTTCTCATTTATCTCATAGGAATACCATGATAAAGGGCAAAGTCTCTGAGGAAGGAAAGGGCAGGGCAGGGGACGGAAGGGAAAAGGGACAGAAAATCTCAGTTAAATAGGATCAGGGATCACTGTTGAGAACATGTGAGTTAAACTCGACCTCTGTCACCTTCTTCTCTGCTTTAAGACTACGGTTTTCCTTGTCAGAAACACTTAAACAGAAACTTCCCCTAAATATTAAGCCATAGTCACCTTTTTAGTTCATCTTGCTTTCAAATTAATATCAGTAAGACCACTTGATGTGAGTTTTTAATTCCCAACGTTTTTTAAACGCTATATTCCTACATAATTCCTTATAAATATTTTAACAGCCAGTTCTCTTTGCAGGGAAAAAAACTCCATAGAAATATCTGACAATTATTTTAAGTGTATGCTCAGCAAATTTCCAAGTAATATCCTTTAGATGAGTTAAAAGTTTGATGTATCTCTTACTGTGTTTTGGTAGGTTTTGTATCAGAGCACAAGTACTTTCAGTCCTGCAGAATCTCAGTAATGAGTGATCCAGTGATTCAGGAAGGAATTTTCTGGGATGCCATGATGAGTGCTGTGGAACACAGTAATTCATATGTTCAGTATAAGACTATGGGAGTAGACTTTCAGGTATTAAACATGTTAACTGTGCTGCTATGAGTCAATTATTCCAGAGTTTCTCAGGATCAAATGAGCATCTGGTCACCACAGGCATCTTTTCGCTGGAATGCATTAGTAGTGAAACATCTACTGTGCCTTCATGTTTGTGTCAAGATGTTAGAACAGACTGCCCAGGGAAGTGGTGGAATCACCACCCCTGGAGGTGTTCAAAAGGCAGGTGGATGTGGCACTTGGGGATGTGGTTTAGTGGTGAACATGGTGGTGCTGGGTTAATGGTTGCACTTATTGATCATAGAGGTCTTTGCCAAAGTTAATTATTCCATGATTCTGTAATATTTAATCACATGAATATGTATTACTCAGGTCATTCAATATATCATCAAATAAAAAGCTTTTTAAAAATTGCCACTACCTCCAGCACTGGAAAAGCCTGTCCCAAGAAGCTTATAATAGGTTGTGCTGTCTTTGCAGTGAGGAGTGGCTACAGAAAAGTACAATAAGGCAGGGAAAAAATCTATTTAAAACTTAGTGTGCGAATAGAATCAGATTGTTTGTGTTGTTTGCTGAATTGCTCAGTTCTGTCACTGATAAAATTTCTCTCATATTCCTCTTGACTGGATGTGTACATGTGGTTTTGCATCATGTTGATGCACAGACAGATCTAACTTAACACCTACACTGAATACGTTGATAGCCACAGGATTTACGTTACTGACAGAACACCCACAATTCACATAATTCATGCTACTCCTTCCATCCAAGTCCGGCAATTTCAATTTATTTTCCTCTGAACACTTACACTGATGAGGATGATATCAATGAACCTTTCTTGAACTTTCTGCCCTGACATCACAGCAAGCTGTGCTTTCTTCCACTAAGCACTAGCTTGTACTCTCCACAAAGGTTATTTTCTCTCTGCTCCCTAGAAAGCCAAACATAAAGTAGCTACTAAATTCGTGACCAATTAGTCCCAAAAGGGATTATTTTGATGCATGGAGAGAAAGGGGAGCAGTGGACGGTTGTATTTCTCTCCAGGCTTTAGGATTGGAAGGACAATTGAGAGATCCTATCTGAATTTCTTCCTTCTTCAACCCAATGGGCCTGCAATTCTTCAGAGTTCTTCAGAAACAAACTCCATGAAAACTCTGGAAGGTTAATTGTCATTGTTCTACCAGACCAGGCTCTCATCTCTATATGAAGAATAGGGATAGTCCTCTAAATCAACAATGTTGAGGTACAGAACATAAATATGATATATATCCTATGATGAACAGAGCAAGATTTCATTTTAACTCCATTCTACAATTAATTCTACCAGTGCTGAGTGCAAACTCTATTTGCTCTCCTGCTCATCTACTTCTAAGACTAATAAAATGGTAAATCCATGTAAGATATGTGCATACACCCAGGCAGGGGGGCAAGGTGAATAAACTCATTGGGATATAACAGTGATACATTTTGAGGTATTCTTGGGTGTCCTGGGACTCCTCTTCTAGTGTATGAAAAGGGAGATTCTAGGATATTTTTGATGAGAAACTGAAATGCTACATTGCCTGTGTTGTTGCAAAAATGACAAGGCAACCAATACAGACCTCGGAGTTCCCCTGGAGACTGCAAAGGGAAGTGATGAAGACTATTTTACAGCACAGGGCTTGCAGGTGAATTGATGTCAGGTTGCAGGACATGGGGGTTTCTCACTCATCCAAGAGGTCAGAAGAGCAGCAGTTAGACCTGTGTCACAACAGATATCATTTTTGAGGCCACACCTCACCTGGGACCTGCCCACTAGGCACCACAGTTAATTGCTTATAAATGTCTTGACATAATTGGAGCAGAAAACTTGGAAAGAAATAGTGGTTAAGGTGTGCAAATGGCCAAATGTGAAAAAATCAGGACATTTTAAAGATAAACCACGTAGAACATCTTTGGTTATAGAGACTTTAAACAGTAACAAAACAGACACAATGCACACAGCACAACAGTCTGCATGAGAATTCAGCCTTCTTCATGAGAAGGAACATTATTTTCCCTTATCAGTGATAAGTTCTTTGTAATTTTTGAGAGGGTGATAATACTGTTGTGAGGACTTAATATACTTCAACTGCATTCAGAAACTGTAAAATACTGGGTTTTAACCAAAGACTCTATAATGACAGTGAAATGTGCCTGGGTTTCTCGTTAACTGTTTGCAGATTTTGGTTCTAATCCTAATAGGGGCACAACAGGCCTGGAAAGAGGCTGTATCTTAGCACCTTATAGCTCTGTTGAAAATAAAGTTTCTTACCATTCTGAAAAGCATGTGCCAAAAAGCTCTAGAGACCTCTATTTTTGTGTGAGAGACTGCACTAGATAACCATACTCGAGCTAGCAATCGTGGAACACTGCAGTGGCTCTCAGGTTGTAAGCTGACCAGATGAAGAATTGCCAGTTTATTCTAAGGAAATTTGAATCAACAAAATATAATCGTTTCTGTTGATTTTGGGTAGCGTGTCTCAGATTTGAGGAGCTGAGAGGGGAAAGAAGATAATACTTTATCATTTTACATGCACATGTGTAGATTTTAATGTTCTGTGTTTTCTTGAGAGGAATCCCATGGTGCCAATCAACCTAACTTATTCCAAAACAATTCTCTGTTTGGAAAGAATAATTTTCATTGTGGGTGTTCCATGAAATTGTATGCCTCTTACCCTGTTATTACTGAGATGTGTGCAGTGCAATTGAGAATGCCAGTTTCTTTTCCATGCACTGTATAGACTATAGCTGTATCCCACACACAGTGCTAGATAATCCCTACTTTAATTTTGTTATGTGTACAAATCCTTTTTGAGCATTTAGCGGTTTAAAAAATGTAAAAATCCATCATCTTCTGAAACTACATTTGTTAAAACCGAAAGCTGAATTTAGAAGTGATCAAAACCAATGAATAACATGGCAATTATCTAATTAAAAGGAAATTATTGCGTTTGCTGAAATATAACAGGCAGATCATGATAGCCAACACAAAATGGCAAAGAAGGAATAAAGTTACGCAGAAAATTCCATGGTTTTTAGCCAACACAGTTTCAACCACATGTTTTTCTTTAATGGGAGGAGGTTTAACAGTCCACTAAGGCTCCAGGATTCATCATCCCTTTAAGCTCTTGGACACCCCAAAATCTGTAATGAGCTCCTAAGAAACCTTCAGGGAAGCCATGATGTACTGGAGCTCTCAAAACCAGTCCTGTGTCCTTGGGACTTCTTCTTCTCTGTGCTTTCCTGCCCATCAGAGCTATGATTTCCTTTTGTTACATCCCTTCTACTGTGCCACACGGAAAATGGGTCCTGTGTTTGTCTTGAAAGAGGTGAAAAATTGAGTAACACATTTATGTTCATAGTTTATACAGCCCAACTGCTATTCCTATATATATTTCCCCCAGATGCCACAGAACAATTTTCCTTTATATCCTCTTACACACATTTTCTCACAAGCTCTAAAGTCCTATTCCTCAGACAGGATCAGCAAGTTGGATTGAGGGAGGAACACTTCCTCCAATGGAGCACTGGTATATTATCATGTTTTCCACCCATTTTATCCCCTCTGCAGTAAAAGTTGGACAAATGATCTGCCCCTAATTAATGGTTTATATATAATTTTAGCTTTAAAAAGCAGTCAGAACTAATTTTTCCCATTACTAAAAACATAAAAAGCTCCAGAAGATGAAACCACTTAGTAGCTGACATTTTTCTTCATTGTCAGTGTCTGCCTACATTCTCATATTGCTGGAATTTTTAAAGAAATTATTCCATAAATCTCAATAAAGTAATATTCTGTCTTAGATTTAATTTGGAAAATGGAATATACAATCTGTGGGAGAGAGGTCTGCAAAATAGTTTCTACCATTTGTTTTTAATTTACAGCAGATACTTTTTAAAACCTTGATCTATCTTCACTGGCATTGGACTGCAATCCCTACAGCCGAATTGCAACAACTTTAATTTATGTAATAATCATTATTTTCATGTTAACTGAATGCCTTGAAAGGAAATAAAAGAGGGAGTCAATCACCAAAAAACATTTATATTTTTGGCATTCTTAAAAATTTGGTGAATCTCCATCAGCTGGATTCTCAATCACTGTAACAGCCTGGAGACAGCACACAAGTGGCAGTAGATGAAGGGATCTGCGTGATGCTGTAGTGTAAATGAGAAGAGGTTTTTATAATATCAAACTACATAAGAAAAGTACTTACTTGAGCTCTTCCTTAAAGAAAATACATATCCCTCCATAACAAACTGAATGCTTAATTGTTAGTAATGAATGTAAAATGATATTGTACACCTCACAGAGGCCTAGTTGAAGACGTGACCAAGCACTATTGATTCTCTTTATCAAGTAGCAGACCATGTTTAGGTCTGCTAAAACCTTGAGCACTTTGACAATCTCATCAAATCCACAGAGTCTCAGATCAGAAGGAAAGCAATGTGAAATGGTGGCAGCTTCCATTGCTGCTCTTTTCCTTCCCCATAATGGCCTTAGGAGATATGACAGGACAATATTATCAGGACAGGATTACTCCAGTGACCTTTTGAGGGAAGGAGCAAGCAGCCAGTGCTCTCATGTAACAAGCAGGTGTGTGCCTGTGTGAATAAGTCAGAAGATCAAACCTTAACAAGCCACCTACGAGATTACTCCAGTTTGCCCCCACAGTGACTTACAGACCACAGCCCTGCCAAACACTGGGTACTTCCAAACGTCATGTCCAAAGTTGGAAGCAGCAGACAAATCCAAAAGTAGGGAATATTAGGGAACTGTCTCACAGAAACCAGCCCCTGTGGAGTTTTGCCCCTCTGCTAGCTCCCCCTCACTGGGACAAATCAAAACTATTTCACAGACAGGATCCATGTTTCTCCAAAGGCCTGTGGGGCTGGGAAGGCCGCAGGTAAAATTGGATCCAACACTTTATTTACAAATGTTTGGTAAAGAAATGTGTAATGGATTACTTAATTTAAAAGTAATGCCGTTTTGGAAGCAGAAGCATTCAAACTGTGGTTTTGCTGTAGTTTAGTGAGTCAGCATTTTGTAACTTGCAACATTTAACACTTCTTGTAGAGATACATTCTCCTTAAAAACTATATTGTCCATTAAAAACTTTTGCTTTTAAAATAGTATATTAAACATACATGGTACAAATAAAAAGCCAAAAGGAATATAGTTCTATACAATACATATAATCCTCTATTTTGTATAAAATGTATATAAATTTCACCAATGTGTATAAATTTTATTTTATTTTACTATCTTCATAAATATTTCAGCTTCCAAGAGTTAGTATTCTAAGTAAAAAAAGGTAGCAAATGTCTGAGGGAAGTGAATTTAATTTGCTCCTTACTAACCTAGTAACTTCTGAAATCACTTTATATGAATGGTCAAAAAAACCCCCAAGCAAAATGCATGAAAGAAAATTACTCTCAATTTGAGCAGAACTCAAATTATTTTTAATAAGGCCTGAGAATTCCTTTATTCAATAAAACAAAAATGTACCTTCAACCTGTGAAAATTTAGGTGAATTGAAACATAATGAACTAGAATCCCTGGTACTGAATTTTATTTATTTGATATCTTTAAGTGTTGTAGTTCATCAAGATGGAAATTACAGATGATTTCATAATAAGTGAAGAGAATGTCTTATCCGTGCATTAGGTGTTCTACATATGCAGTGAAGGAGAGGTTTTGGGGGGAAAAAAACCAGCTTCAAAACTGAAGCACTGGGTTTTCAAACAGAGTCTGCAATGTGCTGATTTGCTTAGCAAATGTATATGGCCACTCAGGAGTAAGCAGTGATAAAATAGAAAGTGCAAAGTGTATTGCTGTGTTATAGTATCACTCTGTCTGGAGTATTCAGAGAAGCTCCCAAGGCAGGACTGCACAAAACTTGCACTTCTTCCATTATGTTTCCTTGTTTTCTGTGTGAATTCTGCCCATTTACAAAAAGGTAGAATAGTGTTTTCTTAATGCTGTCCTCAAGCACACAATCCTTCATTTGATCAAAAACTAGAGAATTAGGATTTGTGTTCAACTGATTAAAGGTCTGGGTCCATGATACTTTGTTTCAGCTCTAGCTGTTTGAAACTTTATCGTCTTAATTTTGAGACTGAACATACACTGTGTTGTTCTAATTGCACTGGCTTTTTGCAAAGAACTTTGTACTGTATTCAGCCAAGTTACAGGGTTTCCAAGATCATGGTCTTGGCTCAGGATAAATGGAGCCAATGAGCTAAACAAATTCCTGCTTTCTTGGTTCTTATAGTACGAGAAAAATGGAAAGAGCAGGATACTTTTACTGCTTTGTACGAGTGAAACAATCCTGGAAACTGCAAAAATGTAAGTTAGCTGTGTTTATGTCAGAAAGACACACTATTTTAGAAATTATTTTTAGCTTTCTTTTGAAACCACAAATTATAACATTAATGAAGCAAACAATTATCTCTTGGCAAATTTAAGTTCGATTTAAGAGAATCAGTTTGGGATTTAAAATAATAAAGAAATTGAATCTAGTACAGACAAATACTGTGTTCTCATAACGTAATAGTAATAGCTCTGTGTTGAATGAGGATACACACGTCTATATTTGTTTCAACTTCTGTTACTGAGAATGCTTTACTAATGACATTGATTTTAAAACTGGGGTTGAAATAAATGAGTAATGGAAAAAAAAAAGAAGAGAAGGGACTTCTAATCAGGAAAACAGTGTACATTCTTTCAAAGTCATGTTTATAAGTTCAGAGAAGCAGTGGATCCAGTTCAAAGACAAACCGTATTTCAATCTGCTTTTCAGAACTACCATATAACTCACTACTAAAGTTTGTTTTCAGCTGAATCGCAGCCCAACAACAACTGATGACTTGAGAGACATTACTGGGCATCATCATGGGCTTTCACTTGTAAGGCATCACAATTTCTATGGAATACTGAAAGGGCAAATCTAGTCTTGATGCAGATCTTGAGCAAAACACGAGTTGATTCAGGAAGTTAACGTGGTTGAGCCACTAAATAAAAGCGACCATAATATAATTAAGCTCAACATCCTCCCGTGGGAACCCACCATAAGGTAATAATATTACAGTACTTCTCAAAAAAGGAAGATTTTTATATTGAGGAAGTTAGAAATAGCCTGAAGGGGAATGTTAGGAAATTAAAATCCATAGAAGCAGCATGGAGGTTCTTTAAAAGTAGCTTATTAGACTCAGGGAAAATATGTATGTACTGGAACAATCAGGAATCAAGAAGGTGAGAAATATTACGAGGTACAAGGGAATGCTCAGGCCCCCAAAAAATAATAATCCTATAATAAAATGGAAATCCAACTCAAGTGACACTAATAGAGCAGAATATAAATTCAGAACACCAGAGTAAGGGTTATATCCTGCCATTGTTTCACTGGCAGAGTAAGTAGGAGTTTCCCATAAATATTCACGGTAGAACAACATTCTGAGGTTTGAGAGGAAATTTAAAGGACAAATAGGGAAAATATAGAGAAATTTTAAAGACATCATGATAAAAGAACTTCCTCAAACTAGGTGATCTTTGGCAGAGGCTGGTTAGGTGGACCAATAGAGTATAAAAGCAAAAGATACAACTTGATTTCTTTCCATAAGAGATACTGAGAAAAGCACATCCAATAGCTGGCGTTTAACATTTGTTGCTTCTCCACCTGTAGGATAAGAAGGGGAAAAAAAAAAAAAAAGAGGGAGAAGAGAAATCATGGAAAGCACCAGCATAAATTACCTTGAAAATAAGTGCTCTAAAACAACTGAAAATTTAAGTAGCTAAGATAATTAAGCTGTACTGTTCATTTTTACAAAATTTGTTCTGTGAGATTGGCTGTAAAAGGGCTCTGAAGGTCATCCTGCAAATAACAGAGAAAGGAGAACCCACAAAAATCCTAGATGAAAAATTAGGAGAATTGTGCAATTAGGTCAAAAAAAGCATCTTGTTTATACTTTAATTTCTTGCCACAAAGAGAATGCCGTCAAAGAATCTGTGAGATAATGAAGAAAAAGTAGTTTATATGTCTAGAAGTTTTTATTTGGTGTTTCTGAAGAAAGTAGTATGAGAGATTGCTGCTCATACAATCAAAACACTCTGTCATGGTTCTGACTGCCTGTTCAGGCAAGAACTGCTCTATACCAGCGCCTCTGGACATATCTCCAGTACACCTCGAAATTAGGAGTGAAAAACAAATAGAAGAAATAAATGATCCATATGTTTAAAATAATTTTAAAATGTGTAATCTTGTATTGCTTCCAGAAAATCAGCTGTTACTTTGAAAAGTTCATAACTAAGTGTCAGAATTTGCTGGTGATACAAGATTGAGTGCACTGGGAGGAAGCCTAGAGAAATTTTTTAAATAAAAGTAATGAAATGGCACAGAAATTCAATACAACATAAAGAATCTTTAAACACAAAAAGAGCTCTCTCACCTTATTCTGTTCTATCCTGGAAAAAATATAAGAAGTGTCAGTGACAACTCCAAAAATCTAACCAACTAGAAAAAGCAGATATTGAGCAGTATCTAAAAGAGGGTTTTAAGTATTTGGGTAATGAACACTGTCACTATTTAATCCAGCAGCTTCCTCAGCAGTACAGCAAGATACAATTGAATAAAATTGTGTTGAAAAGGGTTTTTGTTTGAAGGCATCTAAAAATATATTTAACTTGGAAAAAATAAGATCTAGCAGAAATAGGTGAAGTAATACATTTCAGAGAAGGCAATATTGCCTTTCCATTCTGTTTTTTCTTTGATGAAAAAGTTTAACAAATTGAATTGTCACACTTAAAAGGAATGACATTTGGGCAACATAATCACTTGTCTGTTACACGCTGCTGCCTTGATGGTTTTGATTCAGCACCAATTAATGAAGCACTTGCCTGTAGCTTTTCTACTACTACAATTTACTATCCAGTTGTTTGCAAAAAATACAGCAGCCACGTAGCTTTCCTGATAGGGAATTGGGTCACCTGTCAATAAAACTGGGTGCAGGTAGGTCCTGTGTCTGCTGGCATGGTAGCCTATACAACAATCAACTTTAATCTTTGCTTCAGATTCCTTGTCCAGAAATAATGTAGTGTTAGTGTTTGTTTTCTGTGTGGGACAGAACCCAGCATCTCAGAGTTAGCTTTTCCGTGAAACTTGAGGTACGCTGCAAAGCTTGGTAACTTGCTAACTCATTTACTCTATCAGACTCACATGTGTGGCTGTTTTATATCAGGGCTGGATGCAATAGAAAGCATTTCCAAGGGTAACTTGGAATTGTCAAGATACGCTTCCGGGGACACTTATAAAATTACAAAATACTGGACACAATATACAATAAGACAATTAAATTCAGAGAGGCTGCTTCAAAGGCACATATAAAGTCAATGGTCCTTGCTCACAGAGACCTGCTGTGCTGCTGCGTGGAATTAAGTATCATTTGGTAAAAGAGACTCATTGCTCTATATAGATCAAGGAAATTATCCAGGATATGCAGGTTACAGATTATAATCCCTGTCCATGAATCAAGTGCAGAATTCCTATCCTGATTTTTAGGAAGGTTCTTTGGAAACCTTCTCAGGTCAAGACTAGAAATTCTAGTAAAAACAGAAAAAGGAAAAGAGAGAAAGTCCATTACAACATAGCCAGTAGCTTGATAGGTTAGATCTTTAGATTGGATGTGTGAACTGGAGTTTTTTTACTGATTAGGGTTTTCCAACCATACCTGCCACAGAAATGTTTTCCCAAAAATCCTAGACTAGTGTAGGAGTCACAGACTCCTGCAGAGGATAGTTACAATGGGGGTGTCATTCTCTAATTTCATTGCCGTATTTAACTACCCCACTTGCAGCACAAGGTCCCAAAGCCTGAACAAGCCCCACTCTGGCGGCTCTCTGCAGAGGGCAAACACTCCAGTCCCCAGCCCCCCTTCACTGGACTCCCTGTGCTGTAGTGACACCACTCTGGTACTGAGGGGCTGTAGACCCAGGTGCAGAATCCTCTCTGCAGCCTCCTGAGTGCAGAGAGAAGGGAGCATGATGGGTTTCTCTGCTGCCTGTGCTCTTGTTAAACAGCCCAGTCTGCGGCTGGTTTTCTCTGCTGCCAGGGCACTCTGCTGGCTCATGTTCAACCTGCTGTCTGCCGAGACCCCACACTCCCTTTCAGCAGAGCTGTCCCCAGCCAGTCAGTTCCCTGCCTGCATTGTTGCAAATGTAATGGGGTTTGGAAAAGAAAAAGTCTGCAGGAATCTGTATCTGTAGTTCTGATTCATTCCTTCTGGCTGGGCTACCCAGTCAGAGGTAGCTCTTCCCCAACTCAACAAAGATCGAGGTTTCTGTTTAAAAACTAGAATCTAGAGATGGCCCCCCCGAGTTATCTTTCTTATCCTTTTGTTCCTCTTCCCGCCATGAAACCCATCCAGCTGCTTCAAACACAGTAAGGTTTAGAACTTCCTATCAGGCTGGCTCCTCTCTGTCTTAAGATTTGCTTTAATTCCTCAAAAAGCAGTATTCAAATGAGATTTTCCAAGTGGATGGATGTGCATCAGAGTTCAGAAATAGCAGATGCTGTGGTGCTGTTGACTTAATGGCTGTGAACTGCACATGTGCAGAGAAGGGTGTGAAAGAAGCCTCACCACTCACACTATTTCCACTGAAGACTGTCCTTTAAGGGGTTGATTTTCAGAACTCTTAATCACTGCTGTAACCAGATACTTAGACTTGAATATTTATTATATACGTAAGGCATTAAATACTTATTGTGATTTATAGCTTGGGTTAGGATGTTATTTTTAAATAAGCCATGTAAAGTACCTTCAATCCTGTCCATCCACACACACATGAGGCAGACTCCAAAATCATGAAATTGGCTTAAAAGACACGTGGTTAAAAAATTCATTTGAAAATAGGAGGAGTGGAAATTCACTGCCTCCTTACTTTTTAGTTTGATTTGTGTTCTCAGACTTCTTCCTGCAATCAAGAAGTCTGAAGGTTTCAAATTAAAAAGCTGAAAACCTACTTGCAACCCTTTATTCTACTAATTTCAGCTTTCAATACACCTCTTATACTTTGCAAGGCTTGTAGTTTAATTGCAAGCATTGGCCACACGACTTACTAAGATGTGCACACACAGCTACGTAGCTGAAAATTCCCCAGCATAATGAAATATTAGTTGTAATTAACAAGAGGCTGGATTGCTGAGGTTCTGTGGCATGCCTGCAAATGTTTGAGCCCACATTCCTTCCATACAGTCAGCTCTGACGAGGCTCATAAGTCCCTCATGCAGCGAGACTGTGGGAAGAGCCCATATGGGCAGAGAGCAGGGGAACCTGCTGGTGTTCTGGAGAATATCTGCTTTGTTTCAGTCTTCATAGCAGAAAGGGCAATTTTCATATTACACTTATTACATTTTGTGTGTCCCTGGGAGATTTTCCTCTATCAGTTCCAAGAACAATTGCAAGGAAATATTTCTGAGTTTATGAATTCGTAGAGGAAGCAAATTTACCGCTTTTAAATATGTTTAAGCAGTTACGTTTTTATTCCTCAGATATAGCAAACTGTGTATAGTCTGATATTTTCTCAGAAGTTATTGTTCTTTATCTCCTAAGGGAATATGGTTTCTGTAGCTTTAGTGAGGCTCTACTAATTATTACATACCTCATATTTCTAAAGAAGAAATTATGTTTATGTTAGCTATTTTTCTTTCAGAAATTGTTCCATTCAGTACTTAAGTATAGATTGCAAATGTGTGAATTTTCTATTCCTTTCTGGGGGGAAGAGAGGGTAATAGAAAATGCTGGCATTTATCAAGGAATAATATATCAGTGTATTACAATAGTCTGACTACTCTAGTAATTTTTTCTACTTTGAATTTGAATAACTGTCACACTTAGCTAATGTCCACTCAAATGCAAAAGTCACCATGTGTAAATAATGACATCATTTAAAACAGATGCCCAAGTCTTCCAACAACAACAACAAAATCAGGAATAATGAATAATATTTACTTAAATTTCAAGTTTATATTAAGTAATGCAATGTACTACTTGAAAAAGTTTTCAGGGGTCTTTGGATTAAATTGGTCCACATCATTCGTGTACTGCATATCTTTAAAGATGACTTGAAAGATATCATTCCAGTTGATAATTCAAATTAAATTACAAATTAACTCAACTGGTACATATTTGTCTAAGGACAAGGATGCTGATGAGCCACTCATGATGAAGCAACAAAAAATGAGTCCATGACTCCTCCAAAACATTTTTTAAGTTTGATTCCAAGAAGCCTTTGCAGACCAACTGTGATAAATGTGCATTTCTCACATGGAAGGGAAAATTGTTTCCTACATGAAACAATTATGATGATGCTTACTTCTTTTTGAAGAGAGCAACACTGAAAAGCATGGTTCCTTTTTTCATGTAAGCCCTCAGACTTGGGACTGAAACTTAGGTTCTTACAGACAATCACATTTTTGACAAATTGCTGCTGCTGTTCTCCTATCATTCGTGGACTGTTTGGGGTTTGGTTTTGTTTTGTTTCAAACAAGTTACAAAGATGGCTTAACTTCAGAGAGATTTTCTTAATGAAATCCATTCCACCCAGAAGGTGTTCTCTCAAACAAATGGGAAACATCACTAAATTTAACCCAAAGTCTGAGCATATGGAAAGCTACATAGATGATGTCAGACATTACAAATATTATTTGTACTTGCTAGTTTACTTCAAGGGAAATTATGAGAATGACATCATAATGATGACTGACTAATTTTTATTAGTGTTTTCTCTCTGAAACTCTAGACTTAGAGTTATAAAGAAAAACAGCTTTTAAAATGCTGTATCTGTTATTCTTTTCTAACACTTTGTGATTTTCTTATTTATAAAAGATATTCATATTTTAAAATACCATAGATACTATCAGCTCTTAGTCTATTCCTTTGACATGTTAAATATTTTTTGTCAAAAAGAAAAAAAAAAGTTATTATTTAATGCTCATAAAAGATAGGAAATGATCACATCTTCTTTTAAATTAATTGCTGCTTGGGTTGGCCTACGAACCTATAAACTCTGCTGGAACAGTTGTAGTTAATTTCTTTACAACAGTTTCTTACTATGGAAATGAATTATGCTGATGAAGGGGTGATGACCAGCTTAGGAATAGCGATATGTTTCTGCAGTCAGCAAAGACAAATCACAGGGTGCCACAACTTTGAAAACATCCAAAATCCACAGAACCTGTAGAGCTCTATTTTACAGCAAGGACTGTGGTAATCCAGGGTTGCATAAGTACTTCTTACAAAGGTCTGTTGGGTAATTTTGCTGAGGACCTTTTACAGGATCAGCTCCAGCTCTGCAGGACAGTTCAGGTGCTCTGTGTTATCTTCAGGGCCAGAGACAGCAGCAGCCAAGGACACCAACAGGCAAGGCAAGAAACATTTTTCAAGCCCAGACAAAGGGCATCCCTACAGGAATACTGTGAGAGTCATCAAGGGACGAGATATGATGAGTTGAGTCAGTAGAGACTCCACAACTAAAATCTGGTGGGTGGCACAGCAAGCTAAAGAATTGTGGAGAACTCCCCTCCCTACTTTCAGGAACTTAGCACCACCAAACTGCATTCCTAGGCTCTTTACTGAGGACAAGATTAGGCCACAACACCACTAATCTCCATGACCATATTAGTATCTTTCTCTAAATGCTATTGCCCCATTCAGCATAGTGTTTATGGCTGACCTCTAAGCAATGATCCTATCAACATGTTTATGGTTGAGCATGTTCATAGATGTAATACATATTAGGACCCTTGTTTATCCATGAAGACTGTTTTCATGAGAAATTAATATTTATGGTGTCAAAGTGCTTACACACTTTAGGTTACTTAAATGCTGTGCCCTAATGCAGCCTTCGTATACATTAATTAATTTAATATGCAAAATTTAGCATCAATAATCCCTGCCAGACCTGTATATATGGCTCTGACTTCTGGCAAAAAGTGATGCATTCTCAGTCTCAACTCCCACATAAATATATTTACATTAGGTGTGCAAAGGGAAGGTTCACAATGTGACTTCCGTGGCTGAGTTCAAGTCCTACTGGTAAAGCTTTTGAGAAATTGCCCCCTCTCAGTCTTTGCCACCCTCTTGCCTCAGCAATGATGAGTAAATGTCTAACTACTTTCATTTCATTCCAGTGCAAAGCAAATAAAGTTCAGCAAATAACTAAGGCTTGGTACCATCACATAGTATTACAGATTTTTACTTCCAGAAAACCCAGCAACATCTTCCATAAATTATGTCTATTTGAGTTCAAAGATATCCCAAAACAAGAGGTCTAGGTCGTACCAATTCGTCTCGACACAGAGGGAAAGTTAGTTCTGAGACTGGTTTGCAGAGCAATTCTAAAGAGAGCTACACCACCATGTAATGGGCCTGTGCTCCAAGGAATGCTCCCCTAACCAGCCCCATTTGCAAATGATTTTCAGGATAAAAATGAGCAAATGATCTGTAACAGATAATAAACAGCTAATCATTACATCACACATACCACATCAATTAATATTGATACATTTATTAAACCTCTTTTATACATGACTTACATTAAAGCATTCTATTTTATCAAGGATTCAAAGGGATTAGAGTTTAATTTGTTATTTTAGTATACTATACCTTTAAATTGTTGACATATAAGTTGTATAAATAGAAACACCATAAATCTCTTAAAAAATGTACCATAAATTTTTTATGTATGACCTTTAAGTAACAGCAGTCTGTTGCATAACTCTGCAGGGGAAGTCACATGGTGGAAACCTCATATTTCCTTAAATTTATGGTTGTTTCTTGGTGGTCTAAAAGACTTCTTTTTTTTTCTTCTTTTTTTTTCTAAAGTTGTAATCNAACAGCAGTCTGTTGCATAACTCTGCAGGGGAAGTCACATGGTGGAAACCTCATATTTCCTTAAATTTATGGTTGTTTCTTGGTGGTCTAAAAGACTTCTTTTTTTTTCTTCTTTTTTTTTTCTAAAGTTGTAATCTTAGTAAATTGTTTAATGTTTGGTCTAATGCAGGTCAATGTAAGTTCTTATTTAGATTTATAATAGGAAATATATAATGTCAGATACCAATGAAGCCTGGCTAATAAAGTCAAGGATACCAGTGTTATGTTTCATTATAATGATGTGAAGATAATGCCTTTAGCAGCATAACCACCACGTTAGCTACAGACCATAAAACAATCTTTATGAAATCTCGGGGTAAGATTAATTAAGAGAAAAAATACTCGGTTTTTCCCAGTATTTTTTTTCCTCCTCAATGAGAAGCATTTTTGATTGATAAATCCCCTCATCACCATTGTATCTGGTCTCATTTACTGACACCAAAAGGCAAGTAAACGCTGAAGTGGAGAGAATTGGCTGCCTCATGTTATCCTGTTTTGTACTAGAAACAAAAAATCAGTGGAGTTTGGGCATATGCCTAAATACTTGCTGAATTAGGGCCTTATGAAACAAAATTTTATAATAAGGTAATGATCATTGCTATTACTTTGAGGAAATTTTTCTCTTTCCAGCTCCAAAAGAGTTTGGTTTACACTCAGAACAGTGTTATCAGCATCAACAGAAAAGGTCTGCCTCACGTTAAAACATGCAAGTGAATATAAGTTGCGTGAACGAGAAGAAATTATTAGTGGTTTTCCACCTCCACTGAAATCCTCAGAATCCAAAACAGGAATTTACAACACTTGGCAGAATAAAAATTAAACCCCACTCAGAAATGCCAATATTTAAAATACGTAGTACAACCATAATTTAATGAGTTCTTTACAAATACATAGGCACATACGTGAAGTGCACAGTTTTCAAAACCCTTTTTCCCCAACAGTGGAATTGAATGTTGTAGGCATAACAACATTAGTTTATTCTTTCCTATAAAATAAATTCTTCTAGATAGTTCAAAGACCATTTATTTAAGCCTTAAGACATGCAAATCAAGCATGTGTGCACTGTTTATACCCACTCATGTTCCACTTTTGGGGCTACAAAAACAATTACCTTTGATGAGAATTTAATCTACAAGGCCAAGGAAAACTGTGTTCACCTAAATGCTGGATGCGAGTGTATGTAGTAAGTATGTGCATAACACCTAAGCATAAACAGCTGGGAAAATCCAAGCTCTGCACAGTCATAAATCCTCCCCTGAGAGGCAGATGTGCAAGGCAGATGTGCACGTTCCACAGGAGATGCAAGTGAAAGCAGTGCTTTGTGTGTCCAGCCCAGCAAAGGATGAGGGCAGCTTTAGATTGGATATTAGGAAGAAATTCTTTACCGTGAGGGTGCTGAGGCACTGGACCAGATTCCCCAAAGAAGCTGTGGATGCCCCATCTCTGGAAGTGTTCAAGGCCAGGCTGGATGGGGCTCCGAGCAATCTGGTCTAGTGGGAGGTGTCTCTGAGAATAGCAGGGGGGTTGGGACAAGATGATCTTTAAGGTCCCTTCCAACCCAAACCATTTTAGGATTCTATGAACTAATAAAACACAATTCTATAATGAAACTGAAAGGGGTACTAATGATTCACTTTCAAGGAACAAGGGATGGATTTACCATCAGGTCATACATCCATA
This sequence comes from Ifrita kowaldi, assembly GCA_013398055.1. NCBI lineage: Eukaryota > Metazoa > Chordata > Aves > Passeriformes > Cinclosomatidae > Ifrita > Ifrita kowaldi. The sequence goes on from VZRS01001086.1 coordinate 152,469, forward strand.
GGCTATTAAGTAACAAGCAGAGAACTCAGCCCTGCTGATCTGCTCACACTTGCAGTTGCAGTGGGCTCTGTAAAAGGCTGCTGTTCGTGCCTCCAGCCTCCCTGCTTCTCCAGATAGCCCATGTCAACCTGACTGTAACCCATCAATCAAAGATACCCGATAGTGTGCCTTTAGTGTCTTAACAACATCTGGTTCAAGAGATTTTGGTCATCTTGTCCAGAGCTCTCAGGTGCTATGCAGGTTAAATGCGTACTAAAAAAGAATGGAAAATACATGAATGATTTTTTTTTTTGCATTCTGACTTATGGATAAGCACTAAAACAATTAATACATGCTAAATAAATATCTCCAGGAGGGTTTAGCAGTGAGAAATCAGATGTGTCAAAAATCTGCTGAAAACCAAATGAAGACTAAGATGCAATAACAGCCATTTTACTGTCATCGTATGAGCATTGCTCAGTTAAGGAACAGGTAATTTGTATAATGAGTGTGTTTGAGGCTGGAACAGGGTTAATCCAGAATCTTGACAGACATGAAAGACCAGCAAACCTTTTATTTTCTCAATAATTTTCTTTAAAAAGAGCATTTAGAGCCTGAACTTAGAGGAAGGATGATATCACTCAAGGCTAGTCTGGAGAAGAAGGCAAATGTGCCCCAGAAAGAGAGCTTGGAACTTTTTCCTATCCATGCAAGGCATTCATTATCCTCACAAATAACAGAAAAATCAGCACTGCTGAGGCTTTCACAAGTAGATGAGGGTGTCAAGGGAGAGGCAAAAATCCATCCCGCAGGCAGCGAGTCTTAGGAACCTCAGAATGCTGGCAATGGCTTCGTTAGAAACCAGAGAGCCTTCCTATGCCAAGAACAGACACTAAAATCTCAGACAGTTAATGCAAGAACAGGATAGAGAGAAGTGAGAATATTCTGAGATTTTGAAAACATACTCTCACCAAGCGTGGACTGCAAGGTTCTCAGAAAGGGTCAAATGAAATATTTCATTTCAGTGTTGACATTCTTTTAACTAAAACTAATTTCAAAACTGAAAACAACCCACTGAAATAATCAAAGTTCCCACTTTTACACGTATTAGAACTGGATGTTTCAAGAATTTCAAAACTATTTCACTTTCTGCCCCCCAAATACAACATGTGTCACAAGCAAACCTCCCTTTCCATCAGGGACAGCGGGGGCTTGGACAAATCAGCATTTTCCAGTGCTGTCTTTATCCAGAGAGCTTCCAGCCATTTGTACTGAAGACATTTTTCATAGTAATTTACTGGTTGTCTTAGGACAAATGAGTTCTGAAGTTCCATGTCTGCATCAGCTATTGACGCACACAAACATATTCCTCCAATTATTCCATATGCATGCAGTGCCTCACCCTATTTCATTTTTATAACTGTGCATGCTTAACACATTCCTTCTTTGCAATGTCCAAAACTATCTTTGCATTCTCAACAAGAAACATATTTCTCATTCACACATCTTGGGCCAAACCCAGATGGTATTAGTTTCCTACAAGGGTATTTCCTGTATGTCTGAATTGTCAACACGGCTGTGGATTGCCATCATTCTCCTCTTATATACAGATTCTAGTCATGGAGAGCAAACCGTATATCCTCCACCACCCTGGTTTTTCCACTTGGCACATTTCATAAAAATATTCACGTCTCTCTCCAAAATATTAATATTTTTCTCACTATTTTAGTTGAGAGGTAAAGACAAGACCTATATGAGGGATCCGCAAAAAACGCCTGACTATTTTAGCTTCCTCTGGTGTTCGCAAAATGTCTGTGGAAAAAATCTGGATATCTCTGGATTTATTTACTTCTCGTTTTCAGGTAGCTGGCACATTACATATATTTTTTAGACTTACTGAAAGAAGGAAAATAATTGCTTAAGTCAGTATTAAAGCCAAGCTTAACTACAGTGCAGGTAAGTTGCTCACTGGCCTTTCTGCCCTTGGGCTTCACAGCTCCTGGGGCACCAGGAGGCTGATGGGATTGGCAAAGAACCAGTGAGAAAAATCCTTAGGCAGTATCAGAGAATTGAAATCCTTTTTTTCTTCTCTGCTCCCATTCAGTGCCTTTTCAGAAATGTGGGGGGTCAATGTTTAAATGTGTTTCTGACCCCGGTACAAACATGGTGCACATGCATGATTTTTGTTGAAAAAATGCAATCATAGCCTTTTTTGGGTTTTTTCTAGCTGTGTTTGTATCAGGACTCCAAAAAGTGCAGTCTTTATAATTCAAGGAGTTTGACTTCAGATAACAAATACAGTTCCAATGCTCACACTCACATGTGGAAGCTTAAAACTCAGTAGCAGCTGTTGGACATCCAAATGGCTTTTCTGTTTGCGTTTGTGCCAATAAGACAAGACTGTTTACTTCTTGGAACAGCTGAATGGCCCAAGAACGTAGGTATAAACAATTTCAATACTGGAGTAAGAAGACATAACAGAGTGGACCAGCCTTCATCTATTGGATGTTGTATGTCTACCGGTAAAATGCTGCAGAACACTTACAGAGCTTCTAAATACAAAGTCTGACTTTGCTTATTACTGAGAAAAGCAGCAACACATGCAACCAGCATTTGCTTTGAAGATATGACACGTTATTATCAAAACTATGCTGAATGCTGATGCTAAATATAGGCTGAAATATGCCTCTCCATGCACCCAGATTTCAGAGTCCAAAAGTTCTTCGGATATTAGAGAGCAGAATAGCATTTGCTTTATCACTAGGATTTGCACACACATTTTTTGGCAGCTGAAAAATGGTGACATGTTCCCATCTTTCAGGGCCTGCAGGCAAAGCCTCATGTTCTACGTGGGGTCTCTGCCCTCAGGAGAGAATCTCAGACAAGATCATAGGTGGAGTATAAGCACCAATTGCAGTTAACCTTTTATATCCTTCCCATCTCTCTCCTGTGTTTTTATGCTGCTTGAACTTCTAGCCTTCAAATTTTCTCCCACTCCCCTAGTAAAAACCATTCCGATAATGCAATTTTCCAGTTTCTTACAATAAGAAGAAAAGGAGATTTGAAATATCTTACAGAAATCACTTTACAACCTTTGATAAGTACCTTCAGAGCCTTAGTGACTAAAGCCAGAAATTTGCTTAAGAAATAACCTTCAGTGAAGAAGGTTATATTTTATATTTTACAGCGAAGATGAGCATCACTTTGATAAGCCATGGGAGTCCACGCTTCTCTCAGACAGAGAGAAGTGACAGAGCTCATAAAGGCCACAATTTAATCCAGGTTATGTTGCAAACATGAATGTTTATCATAGTAATACCTGGCAAGGAAACACAAACTGCGTGGACTGAATAAAGTTCCTCTAGCCCTTTATTACCCACTGGTAAAATGTATCCTGTTGAAGGGGTGATTATAAATTCTTTTTTAACCATTTCTTTTGCAAGATGAAGACTGTTAGTAACTTTCGTCACTTGCTGAGCAAGTTTTAATATCCATTAGCGTGCAGACAACAGTAAGGACATGAAGACCAATCTAAGTGGAAATCCATAGCTTTTTTCCTTCAAGCTGGCTGTGGTTTTCTGTTTTCTCCCCCAGCCCCACAATATTTCAATACATAGCTCACAGGAATGTACCATTCCTTTTGCAACCAGAAAAAGCAAGTATCTGCTCTAATAGGTGACAATTTAGCACTGAGAGCCAAGGGAGAAAGGCAGAATTGTTTATAAGAGTAATGTCATCATGGCATCTTTCCGTTTGCATCCCTCTTTTTTGAAACTAGTTATTTTTTAATGCCTACAATTAGACAGATCAACATTTCTGGTTTTAATTTAATGCAGAGAGTATGATAATTGCTGTTATTCTGTTCTGAATTATATCCCTAAATTTCCATATAAAGTGGTCACGGTAAAACAGCATGAATTTGTTTTCGATTATCGGAGTATAGCATTTGTTGTAGGTTCGTTTGCTTTACATAAGCACTGTCAAATTTGCTCTGTGTCACCATTCATCCTCTTTTTTTCCCTCTCTCAGCAGAAAAGAAAATAAGTCTTACAGCTCATTTTAAAGTGCTGTAGACTTTTTTGTCGACATTTATTAAAATTAGCAGCTCAAGATCTTTGCAGGATAGTAAGATTTTTGTTTTTCCATAGCATATTTTTATCCTTAGGAAGGACAAAAGTGACGGCAGTGATTGGTTGAAATGTCACGCCATAAAAAAGGCAACTTGTGTATTGAATTATAATTCTTAGAGTCTTTTGACAACTCTCTGCCATTAATCTGTATTTCAAGCAAAATGAAAAATTCTATTGAATGTCCTACTGAAAAGTAAAGATAAGTTTCATATACACAGTGAAGGAATGAGAGCATGAGAAAACCAGAACAGATGGCTGAAAGGACCATAGTCAAATTAGAGCATTGGTAGATCACTAATAAGATTAATTTGTACTGTTTGTGTGTTTACAGAAAAATAAAGTCAGATAGCATCAAAATAGGGTGTAAGTTTAAAGAAGTCAGTCTTGATTAGAAGAGGTAAAGCCACAGTTTTGGTGACTGGGAAAAAGGATTATTAGTGTCTTGTCATCATGTCATGTGTTTGTGAATGTTAATTGGAACGTAGTCTGTTCTCTGAGCCAATTTAATTGGACTGCCCACTGAAAAAGAGTTGTAAAATTTGCCTTTATCACAGAAGTGGCGTGGAAAGGTGGGTAAAGCTTCAGAGCAACAGAAAGGAGGAGAAAAAATACAAAAGGTCATCAAGTCTAGTCTCCTCTATTAATGAAGGATTTTCATGGTCAGTAAATTTCTGAAGACTTACTGCATTCTCCTTTACTGGAAGGAAGCTTTCTTGCTGTCCTGGAAGGCTAATTCTGCAACACAATAGACCTCAAACCAATGCAGCAGAAAACCTGTCAGGGAAAGAGTCTGTAGTGGAAGAATGCTGAAGAGGAAAAATGTAGGAGAGCAGATATGCCAAATAAATAAATAAAAGACCAGAAAGTGGAGGCGTGCCAGGGAACTGAGAAGGAGCATGCTTATTTTTTACCTTCCCATGGTGGCCTCCGCTGGTGAACCACTCACTGAGTTGCTGGTGGAATGTAAAGCTTCCTTGAAAATAAATCCAGCTGGGGACAGGGGTGGAATCACCACCTGTGTTCCCAGAGGATAAATGCTGCTTACAGCTCAAGAGGCCTCTGTGGTGCAGGAAAGTGTGTAATTCACACCTTCCTGAGCCAGCTTTACTGAATGCAATAATCATCTGGTCTTTATTTGAATCTCCCTCTTCCGGGACTGATTTCCACTGTCTTCTGTTATTCCAATTCTCCTAAAGCAGTGCAGTACATAAAGTTTCTCAGTCCAGATGCAGACCTCACATGGGCTCATGGCCACCTCCTTGCAAGCACACTCAGAGCCGTATGTCACTCTGCCCAGAACCTCTCAATTATTGGCTGGCTCTGGGCAGTCTCAAAGCTTTCAGCTGCTCCCAACCAATAATTGGGAGAGTTGCGAAAGCAGGATTTCTGTTGTACCAGAAGAGTGTGAAGGAGGCAAGCTGTGGGTTTGTGTTGGGTTGGCATCTGCATTTATAAGTTTCATGTACTTTCTTTAGGAGGACGGGAAGAATGGATTGTATTATCAGGGGACGAGGATTGTCATTTGGATTAAACTAAAGACTTGCCCAGCAGAACAGCAAAATCTGGAGTTGAGAAATTAAAAAAAATAAGTACAGAGGACTAGGACTAGAAGTGAAAGGTCCTGCATTTAGTGACTGGTATCTTCAAAGGACTGTGAAGGTAAGGAAAAGAAAAAAAATGAACCCCCCATATCAAAATTTTGTCTTTGCTGCAACAGAAGTAAGAAGAAAAAAAGAATCAGGGTTTAAGTTCTAGTGCTATCAAACAGCAGAACAGAAAACTTTGTGATGGATGCACTTTGGCATGGATGCGGTTCCAGCTGATTTAGCTAAATCCTGCCCTGCACCTAAATGAATAAAAAGCATCTCTAACTTCAGTAGGTTTTGTGCTTAAATTCCAAGTCAGAGTACAGCCCTTTAAGTATTTCTCATGTATAAATTTAATTGTCAAGCGTTCCTGTACCTAAAGTTATTTTAAAGTCAAGTATTAAAATAGTACATTTGTTGAAATCAATAAAAAAATCATGAAAATGTTTTTTAAAAATCCTTAGATAACTGCAAAGCCCTTTATAAACAAGGGAAAAAGTGAAGCTCTGCAACACAAGGGGAAAAAGGAAATGCTTTGGAGATAGGGTCTAGTGTGTAGACCATACTGAGCCATGACATCAGTGTAATTATTTTCCCCTAAGGTAGATGTCTTAGGTTACAAATCCTTCCCTTGCCAGAGGCCTCAGGCCCCACAGATAGCAAAGCACTCGAGTCCTCAACACCCAAGAGGTCTAATAGGAGCTCTGCTCCTGCAGCCTGCCTGCAGCCCAGACAACTTCTGTTCCTTTCATTCTGTATTTGCCGTACTTCCACCAGGCAGGGGCAATTCCCTCTTGTGCAGCTCAGAATAGGTGGTGCAGCTTGAAGGGCAGGATGTACCCCTGCAGCAGACCTTGGCAGGCTTCTGCTTCTGCTGGAGTCATGTTTCTATCCTGTGCTGGGGCCAAATTTCCAAAACATGGCGATTAAGCAAACACTTCCCGCTGAGAAGAATACCTGACACTGATCTTCAGCCCTCCTGAATCTCTTTCTGAGAAGTTCAGATGGTGCTGCCTGATAAGAGATTTTACACCCTTCACCCCTGTTTTTCACAAGTAAAACTCCTTAAGATCAAACACTTGCTAAGGCATATTGGTTATGCTATTTATTCCATAGGAAATAAACTAAATTAAAGGTGACTATATTACTTCAACAACTTACCCAGCATTTGCACTATACTAACAGATGAAAATAAATGATATAAAGATATTAGAGTTAAAATATTAAGTCAGTGTTGAATTTGTGTAATTTAAGCACTACCCCTTTTAAAAAAGGTTGTTATGCCTTTCCAACATGAGAGTGGGTTTGTCCAGACAAAAAAGTTAAGTAGAAATACCATTCTATACCATATATACCATATATATATACACCATAGTAGTACCGTTAAGTATAAATACCGTTATTTTATAAGTATTATATAAAGAGTGCATTTTGAAATCAATTTTAAAGGAAAACTTGGAATATGCTGCCTACATTGTTTACTATTAAGCCACACAGAGAAATGGAAATAAATGGTCATGTCTGGTTTTGCTTACTAGCATTAATTACTACTAAGGATACATAATTAAGGGTCATACTTACAATATGATCTATTTTAAATTAAATAGTTTAAAATACCAGTTAAAGCATTCCTTTTTATATTTCTCTGTATTTACTATATGTAATAACACATACATTGACATAATTAAATGGCAGCATGTCTTAAAAATAAGTGCAGCATATGTTTCTGTATTATAGAAAAAGTATAATACCTTAATAATATAATAAAACTTCGGTCTATAATATCAGAGATATACCAGAGTACATTTGAAAGCACACAAATTGGAAGCAGAGCCCACTTCTAAGGAGTGGTTACACGAAAATAGCACCATTCTATAAAAATCCAGTATTCACGTGCTTCACATGCAGCATCCACAATGCAAGTGACTCCTCTTAGTGTGAGTCAAAATACAAAGTGGATCATGTTGTGCACTTGTTTAACATTTCTACAAGTGTAAATATATTATGTCAGAAATTACAATGCAAAAAGAAACAGCCACTTAAAAATGAAAAATATAGAAACACTTTGTTTTAATGTTTACTTGGCTTTGTACTGACTTTATAGAATTCTGATTAAATTATTTTCATGGCTATGGTCTTAAACTAGACCAAACTGGGGTTTAAAGTTCCAAGGTTCCTGGCCCAAGGAAATCAGTTTTGTAAGAAGTGTAGTATTGGTGCAGAAGGTGTCACTGCCATGAATCGGAGAGGGGAGCGTTCAAGCTACAGAGCAGCACAGGCAGACATCGAAAGTGGGAGCTGCCAGATTTAGTTACGACACAAATTTCACACTGGCCCCAGTCCACAGTATGTTTAAGTAATTAATACTCATTTCAGCCAACCATCATTCTTTGTCTTCAACAGACATCCCAATGGAATACAAAGATTTGCCTCATTCTTCTTGCCCTTCCTTATACAACTGACAAACATTAATGGTTATTCCATCAAATAGTGCAGTGCAGAATCTCATACAAGCTGCTTTAGCATCTACAGTTTGTTGGTGCTGGTTTCATCTAAAGGAAAACTTTCAAAAAAAAAAGGATGTCAATAACTTATTAACCTGCCAAGAAAAAGATACAGATATTTGACACATGGTATCCCCAGGGAAGACTGAACAGCTTGGGATGCTGGTTTCACATCAAAAGTCCATTGATTAAAAAAGTAAAAGTGAGGAATATTCTATGGAGAAAGTCTGAAATGTTGTACATAATTATTCGGTTTGATAGTACTAAAATGACTGCTCCTAAGGGATTTTGCTGGATATCTCTCCATTTACCACACAGCATATGAGACAACACTACAGAAAACTATATACTTTCTGGCACATAGAGGGCATTTCAAAAGCTGTGGAAGTTGTGGCAGTGATTTGGTTGGAAAGAGCAGGTTTGCCAGTTAATGATAAAGTTGAAAATACACATGAACAATCAGTTTCTAAAACCAGGAAAACAAAATATGGAAAAACTCATCTGGATTTCTAGTTGAACATAAGCCAACTAATGGCTTGATGCTGCACTGATTTCAGTATCTTGGAGGGATATTCACAAAGTTTTTATTAACTGCATGAGTAAATAGACTTTTTAGAACAAAATGTCTATCTGACTTTGAAAAACAGCAGTGTGACTTTTCAAGAAGCAAAAGAAACAATGTGCAAACAAAGAGATATATTGCAGTCCAACCGAATCAAGCAAGACGCAATGAGTAAAAGTCCTATGAATGCAACTTGCCATAGTTACTACCTTGCAGGTCCCGTGTTTCATCCATTTTTCAAGTTCTTGCTGCATGTGTACTTCATTAAAAGCTCTTAATTTAATTTTCACCTGTTTATGCTTTCAACAACTTTGCTTTCACACTGAGACGGCTGCCATGGCATCAAGCACTAAATAAAATCTTCAGCTTAGTAACAAAAAGATCTTTTCTTACTAATACTTTCAATAACTCACCTTGCATGGCAGACCTAGTGTGACTCATTGACATTCCTGGGCCCTTAAATGAGTTGAACTCATCTCTCAGGAGAAGAAATAGGACTGTCTTTGTCTGGGCACAACAGATAGAATCATTCATCAGGAATCTTTGAAATATGCCTTCCTGTTCCCAAAGCAACTGATTTGACTCCCTTTGCTTCAGACTTTATCAGAGCAACTTGGTCAAAACTCTTAGAAACTCAAACAATAATATCTACAATCAGTTCAGACTCGGCTGCAGAATTATTTTTGGCTCATAAGGGAGAAAGAGCTGGATTGCCAGTCCCTTCATCCATGATGACTGCAACCGATTTGGCAGCTCTAACTAGACTTTCAAAACTAACCTCTCTGATAACCCCTGAAACTAATTTTTTCTAGCAAACAAACTAGCAAACTTTGCCTGTCTCTAAATTAGCAGGATCCAGATTTCATTGTACAAATATGTTTGTATGGAAATCTCTTGACCTATTTACATCTCCATTTCTGACTCAGGTTTCTCTTTGGTGGTTGTGATTAAAAAGGAAGTACAGCAATCATGTTGAATTAAAATAAATTAAAGCTGTGCACTTCCCCAATTAGGCCCTTTGTGGGATGACTTTCAACAGGAAGACAGGCCCATCCATCACTCTGAAGTGCAAATACATTTTAAAAGTTTCATTCTCTCTTATAATTTAAAATTTCATAATTTAAAATTTCATAATTAGTTATCTTGGGTGTGGTTAGAGTTGCAAAACGTTGTCTCCTTATGGGTGCAGAACTGGAGCACTTGAATCTACAACAGTCACTGGTTCGAGTTTTGAAGGGCTGGCAAGCCCTGAGTTAAACTCCCAAACAACTATCAGCTTGTGAATAATCACATATATGAATTGAATTTGAATTGTTATCTGTGTGCTGTGTTTACTTCTGTGCCTCAGCTTCACTCCCTGTATTGCCTCCAGAGCAACAAATGAATCTAAGTTTTATTCTTCATTTATACAAATGCAGTTTTAGGCATAGTAGTAGTACATACATTTTTAGAAGCTTTTTAGAAGCCAAAAAGAAAATTGCCTTCTATTTAAGTTCGCAGGGTATTTGCATTGTCACAGTACATTACATGGATTGGATGCTTAACATATAACTGTACTAATCTTCATGGCAAACATAATAATGAAAGAAAGTTGTTCTGAGATTTTTCTATTTTTACTTTAAAAAATAACAAAAAACCTTTCCAGTGAGGGACCACATGTAAAACTATGGTTTCTCTGCACACAGACCAAGGCTGCTTATTACCTACAGTACACCAGCTATGATGAACAGACCACCATAGTTGTGACAACTGATGTTGCTGCCTCCAGGGTAAAACAAAGGTTTACATATTACACAAGCAATTTAACTGTTTTCTAAACATATTGCCAAGACAGTGGGAGTTGGCAGCCAGCACTATGTTTTAGGTTTTGGATACTTGGATTAGAAGTGACTGCTGATTATAGACCTTTTTATTCGTCTTCTACGAATTACAAGCAACCAAGTAAGCCAGCAAAGAATCCTTCACAGCACTTAAACTTGTCTTCATGGCTTCCCAAAGATTACATCCACAAATCACTCCACAAAAGTGGCGTAACAGACTTGTGCATAGATAACTACATAAGGCAATTGTCTTGTTCTAACTCTTAAAGACTTCCCCAAAGTGAAATGTTTTATAATCCTTTTTGTGCAGTAGTCAGGAAAGAAATAAAAGAGTTTGGGCAAAGATTATCCACAAGAAAGAAACTTTTTTTTTTTGGTTCCAGCTGAAACACAATAAAGAACATAATTAACTTCACAATTCTTTGTGTTTTTCATTTGACTGCAGGGAGGAGATGAAAGAGGACTGTTAAGCCTTGCATTCCATCCCAATTACAAGAAAAATGGAAAGCTGTATGTGTCTTATACCACCAACCAAGAACGGTGGGCTATTGGACCTCATGACCACATCCTTAGGGTCGTAGAGTACACAGTATCCAGGTATCAGTAGAAGTCTAAAATTCACAAACTCTGTATTTCTCAGCAACCTCTGCATTCTAGTATTTCTGATTTCTAAAATGAATACAAGGTTTACAATGTATAAACTTAGGCACCTGCAGAAAAACTAGTGTGGATTTTATTTCAAACTCTGGTTTTGGAATGACAGTAAGTACACTGGTTTTTTATTTTTAAGACTTTTTTTCAGATATTTTGTGATTTTTTAATTATAATTACTTCCTGTTTATTGTGTATAGGCAGCAAAGTAATTGTTTGTGAATGCTAGAAGGTTGAAATTTCTCAGAAATAACTGTTAGGCATTTTTCCATTAAGTTACAACATCCACATCTCGAAGTATCACTTGAATGAGTCAAGTGTATTTTTAGAAAGAAGAACAATAATAGTGAAATGTGAAAACTGTGTTCATATCTTTAACTTGCAGGAAAAATCCACACCAAGTTGACATGAGGACAGCAAGAGTGTTTTTAGAAGTAGCAGAACTACATCGAAAACACCTAGGAGGACAGCTGCTCTTTGGCCCAGATGGTTTCCTATACATTTTCCTTGGAGATGGCATGATCACTCTAGATGACATGGAGGAAATGGATGGCTTAAGGTACAAAACCTACCAGTGGATAGACTGCTATTATTGTGCTTAAAGGCTTCGGTGGCTCAGCAGAATTGTAGGTGATCCTGTGGTTTTTAAGTATTTTTTATGTATAAGGATATACTTAAAACCCAGACCAGAGGGCAATTGTAATACTGGGTTTTAAATGAATGTAAAACAAGGGGAGACTGAAACAGATTAATGGTGAAGAAAGACAGAAAGGAATGAATTTAAACATCACATCTTTTCATGTCTATAAAAAGAGTTTAGGCGCTGTTCTTCTATTTCTTCTTTCCTCCATCACAATCATAAATGTAAGTTAAAACATTTTAGTTTTTCTTGTTTCACATAACAAGAAAGTTCTGAATCCCTACAAAAAAGTATCAACATCTCCATTCAAACAATACAATTTTTTCTCACTTGCTTTCTCTATAATTAGTCTTTGTATTGTACTGTAACTAGAAGTCATTGAATTCAAGAGTAGAATCCAAAGTGTGAGCAAAAAGCATTTATGTAATTACATAAAGTGATAATATCCATAGTTACTCTAGATACATAGTATAAAAGAATTAGTAGCCTTATATTTGAAGCCATAAACAATTTTGATGTTTGGAAAGTTGTTCTTATTGATCAAGTTGCTTCCCAACAACATGGTCAGAGGCGTTTTAGTCTGCACAAAATAAGGCAAGGTGTTTGCCAAACTGAAGCTTGGATAGGCTCTGCTACTCTTCTTTGGACTTGCATCCACCACGAAATCAATCTCTATGTGTTTAATCAGTACAGTGGATCGTTTATTTTGCTGGTTCACTCTAGTATTATATGGATTAAACCTACCAGTAAAATGCTTTTAAAAACCCAATTATTTTACCCTCCAACTCTCTCAGTGATTTTACAGGTTCTGTATTGCGCCTCGACGTCAATACTGACCTGTGCAATGTCCCTTATTCCATCCCACGGAGCAACCCACACTTCAATAGCACAAACCAACCTCCTGAGATTTTTGCACATGGACTCCACAATCCAGGCCGGTAAGTAAGTTTCAACTAAACTGAAATTACATTAGAGTAGACACTGTTTTCAACCAGACCATTTTTTATACACTCAGGCAGCAATATTTCAATAATAAAAGCACTCATGAACTTCTTGAATCTTCCACTCCTCCACCTCCACACATATGTCACTGTTAGAAACAAATGTACATCGGCAAAGGGGAAAGAGAAGAGCATGCACAACTACTACAAGTCAAGACCAAAATGACAGAAACAAAGTACAGCATTTTTAGTTTTAACAAATAATAAAATTACTACCTTTGTGAAAGCAAAGAGCTTGAAGCAGAGAGTTGGTAAAGTACAGCTGAGATGGGAATCTTGACTGGGAAAAAAAGGCACGTGGAAAACAAATGAGAACATCTGGTGATATCTAAACAATAGCAAGGAGGAGAACAATGCTTTAACTAAACAACACATAATTCAGCAAATTAGGTGGGTGGTAGTACTGAAGTGACATTTAAAGTCATGGTTTGAAAAAAATCAGAAAGTCAATTTGCTCAGATAAGGAGTTGATTCTTGGACTTTTTAACAGTCCAAAATTCCTACACCATGTAAGTTCATTTAGCTTGGTTAAGGCACTATTCTTTTCAGGCACTATAGAGCAGACTACATTTTAGCACTAGAGAAAGACTGTTTTACTTCACGTTACATAGAGATGGTGTAGGAATGGGAAAGTTGTATTATCTCTTGTATATAAATCTAACACGTTTCTCAGGTATTTTGGCTCAGCATGAAATAGGTCCCTCAAATGAGTAGGTGCCACAAAGAAACAATAACACTTTAAAATGTAATGCTTCACATTGATAATTTTATGTTGTGAACTCACCTTTCTCATGGATTTTCTCTTTTTTTCTCTTGTTGTTTTACAGTTGTGCTGTGGACCGGCACCCAACAGATGTAAACATCAATTTAACTATACTTTGTTCAGATTCAAATGGAAAGAACAGATCTTCAGCAAGAATCTTACAAATAATAAAGGGTAAAGACTATGGTAAGTTCTATCCAGGGTAAAGCTGCTGGCAACAGTCAGTTTCTATGTCCACGGAATAATAAATAGAAAGCAGAAGAGAATACATAAAGGACTGTATAGCCATGATAGGAAACTTACAGCATACATAGGATAGATAACTTATCAGACATAAAAGTGAAAAGTTCTATCCTTTCAAGAGAAAACTTCAATGTAGAAGTGGATAAAAGCTGCAGGACAAAACCAAATTGAAATGACTCAGCTTTGTTCTTGTTGGTGTAGAGTATCATGTAAATAAGATTTAACAAATTTGACAGTTGCTAGTATGTCAAAGATCTCACTGTTGCTGTATATTTTGGCTCATAAAGAGAATATTTTGGAATATCAGGAAATGATGAAAATGTATTCTTAATCTTTCACAAATAACCTTTTAAGACACAGAATGGAAACCTCATGTAATGTGCCTCTTATAATGGAAAAAGTGAGATAGACAACAACAGACCACAACCAAACAGGGAAATGACTGAGCTCTGTTTAAGTGTTACTAAAAATAAAAAACTTAGAAAAAGGCACTATGCTACTACTTCATAATAAATGACTAGTTTAGATTAGATTACAAAAAGATAAATATACTCAGTTAGGGACTTTAATATATTAAAGGGCTGCATGTTCTCTCCGAATCAGTATGATTGTCAGCCACAATCTCAGTTTGATGTTTAACTCTGGTTCTCACCAAGATCGCTTGCTAGTTCAGGCAAGCCAGGTGACCCTTCCTCTGAGCTATCACCTGCCTTGACTGCCCATTTAGCAGCTTGTAAATTCCTGATGGTAACATGTGATAAATGCCAACGGTGTGTAAAGGCATCGAGAACTGGCCTCTCTCCTGGAATGTAGCATTTCCCTTTCTAATTCACATCCCTAGGTTCTCCCACCTGTACTTCCCTTAAAAGCAAAGCAGCTGTGCTGGCTGGCACAACAGTGCACAACAGCATAATGCAATTGTACTACTTCAGTTATTGCATGTATTTTCTGTGTCCGTTTTATAAAAGCCAAACCAAAGAATAATATTTGGTTAACCACTGCTCCAATGGAATTTTGACTGCATCCTTATTGCAGAGTGTAAACTAAGCAATATTGTGTCTATCCAGAGCAGCTTGCCAATATTAATACTAAGCTGTGGGTCAATGGCTTCAATAAAAAGAGTTCACCATCCTTTTCTCCCCCATAAAATTTCAGCTCTAACTCATGTAGAGCAATCTGGGAAATGCATTTATCAAAGACTTGCAGATAGCCCTCTGACTAAAAAAAAAAATCCTATTAAAAACTGGTCTATTGGCTATGGCTTTTTTTCAAATTATGCAACTAGCATGTCAAATGGAGCCTACTTGTACCCTAAGCAGTATTTGATTGCATGAATAGGAACATGTCCACTGAAACTTCCTCAAAGAATTATTTGATAGGACTAAACTCTGTGGTTTTGTGAAATAAAAAAGGGGAAAAAAAAGTATAGGAATTGCAACTACTACAGCAGCATAAAATAAATTACCATGAGAAGGTACAGCCAGTAATACCAATGTTTTATGGGATGTAATACACATACCATGCTTAAAACTGATTTGGAAAGTTTCTCAAACTATTGAAAAGCTTTCAAAAGAAGTTCTACTGAAAATCACTGGAATTCCTGCTTTTAGATACTGGACCCTACAGTGAACGGGGGTTATTTTATTCCTGAAGTTCAGGAGATCCATTCTGCAGACTGGATTGACTTGTAGAAATTAAATCACATTGATTTCAGTGGAAGTCCGGCCTAATCTTTATGTAGTTTTATTCTCCCAGCTTGTGCACATGGAAGAAAGCAATTAAAGCCCCTCCTTTTGAAATCTCTAATGGATTGTTTCACAACCGGACTTTGCTGTAATTTTCTGATTTTTTTTTTTTACATCTCATTTCTGGCAACACATCTTGAATTCTTAGGAATCTTTAAATGGAATTAATCTATTTTCTTGAAGCAGTAACATTTTCATAAATGTGCATCAATATGAAAAAGCATATGATCTAATGCTGTGGTAGTTCCTTTTCAGAGAGTGAGCCCTCACTTCTAGAATTCAAACCATTTAGCAGTGGATCCCTGGTTGGTGGATTTGTGTATCGGGGCTGCCAGTCGGAGAGGCTCTATGGAAGTTATGTGTTTGGAGACCGCAATGGGTAGGTTTTGTACAGCTTACTCAAACAAAAATGTTTGTAAGGTGTATTTAGTCACTCAGCTGCCTCTAGAAAGCAACATCAACAGTCTTGTATATCGTGTCACTTTGCCAGTTTAGCAGCGTGGTAACACAGATTAGGTTCTAGATTTGGGAATAAAATAGCACAGCATTCGGATTAATTGTGACATACAGAACATACCTAATCCTTGGGAAAAAGTACAGAAAATCCGAAGACAAGGAACTGCACAGATGTATCTATGAAGCTACTTGAAGCAAGTGTTTACTTCTTTATCTGGACAATGGAAACTCTCTGCTCGAAATGTAATATAACAATTTGTTTTATGTGTTTTTGAATATAGAAATTTTTTAACGCTGCAACAGAGTCCTGCAACCAAACAGTGGCAAGAGAAACCCCTCTGTCTTGGCAACACTGGCTCATGTAGAGGTTTCTTTTCAGGCCCTGTCTTGGGGTTTGGAGAAGATGAATTAGGTAAATACTAAAATAATTGTTCTTAAATCATAAGGCTCATCAGTAATTCCTGCTGAAGTATTCATAATTATAGTAAATGTTTAAAAAGAAGGCTATCTCTCCTTTGCCACAGCTGTCTACACTGCTCTCAGCTACACCTCAGCAGCCTTGTAGGAAGAACTGAGAAGAGAATGTGTTGTTGCAAGGGGCAAAAGTCCTTATTGTGTCTCACATGCTGTGAACCGTGTCACTCACTATGACAAGAAGTATAAAATACTTGCTTTTATTCCCAACATTACAGAATTAAGGGGCAAAGATATCTTCTCCCTTCCTCACTGATTAAATTTTTTTAACCAATTCTATACTCTATGAAAGAAAAAACTCTCATGATAGAATATTTTTCACATTTTAGCATCAGTTTGGGCAAGTTCTTATATAAATTTTCAAATAGCAAATGATTCTGTTGTGTATATCAGTGTTTCTTCTGCAGTTTTATTAATTTCATTTGGCAAATACAACTATATCACAAAAGTCATTTATGTGACATCTTAGGAAAGGAGAACTAATTTATTGCACTGGTTACCCTTACAGGTGAGATTTACATATTATCAAGCAGTAAAAGTATGACACAGCCTCACAGTGGAAAACTCTACAAGATTGTTGACCCAAAAAGGTGAGCACTGCATTTCTCTGTAAGATCAGCCTTTCCTTCAGTAGGTTAAAAACCAGAAGGTAACTGCAGTTCTCTTCATGTGGCTGAATTAGGCAATACTGACAGTCAATAAAAAGGAAAATTCTCAATGCAGGGGGCTCTCTAAAAGCAAATATTCCAGCAGCAACAAGCAGAATTGATTCACTGTCTCATAGGAAGTGAATGTCAGAACGACAAAGCAGTAACCAGCACTAACTTCTGGGAATTTTTACACTCTGACATTGTGCTGAAAGCTGCCCACTTTCCCACCTAGATGTGTACTGTTAGCTTGTTTTTATAGAGATGTAGACATACTTAATGTGGAACCATACGGACTGGTAAAAGATGCTCCTGGTAGTTCTGAAGCCAAATGATTTGTAAGTACCACAGAAGTTACACAGCATCAATGGAAGGCAGATAGTGGAATTCTCCCCAGTGCTGCTGCTTCCTCACCTGCTACTGTGATGGGACAGTGCACAACGGAGCTGGCTCCAAAGATCTGCACTGATGACAATACCTGTGCTGTGTACTGAAAAGCAACTTGGCAGTCCCAGCCACTGTCAATTTTGCCATAAGCAAGCTCTAAAGAACTCGTTCAGTCTTTCCCAAACATCTCTTCTGTTGTACAGGAGACACCACCATTGGAGAATAGGAGAGAGGACTCAGTTTTCAATAGGTGTGAGTTGTCACTGCTTCCTGGTATTCAACATCCTTCCATACCCCTCCCATTACCTGTCTCTCCCTGGGCAGGCCTGGAGCACCAAGGAGGGAAATCCTGCGTCCTTGGACTCTGTGCCAGAAATACACGAAATTCTTTAACAGTTCTTAAAGAACTGCTTCCAAAGGGCTTATAAATCCCACTCAAGTGATTTATAAGACATGGAATTAATAGGATTGGTCTAATTATTTAGACTAATTTACCAGTTGTAAAATGAGGATAAATGAAAATTATCAAACCAAAGTTCCTCAAGGTGTGATCTTTGCAGAGCAGCTGGAGCTAGGACAATATTAAGGAATCTGGAAAGACTGCAAAAAGCCAGTTCCCAACATGACCCAGGGCCCCAGCAGCAATAAGAGCTGATGACTAGAAGATACTCACTTTAGCTGGGGGAATACCATTTTCTTCATGATGGATCTTGCTGCTCTATCAGACCAAGTTCTGATGTGTAAAAGTAGCACATCCATCCTGCAAAAGGATCAGAAATCAATTCCAAATGAAACAGACAACAGAAATGAAGTTTGCTGTATAATTACTTTGAGCCCGTCATACCCTGCAAAAGCAGCTGCCTATTTGTTCAGCACCTACTTCAGCATGTTCCTCCATGAGTATCAGATACAGTCAGACTTCCATTTTTGGCTTTGCTGTTAAGAGAGGAATTTATCTTCTCGTCAAACTTAAATTCTAAACATTGTTACTGGGATAACAAGTGAATCCAACAATAAAATCATGACATTGGATGCACGCTGTACTATAAGTTACAGTAGAGTTTCAGTGGTGGTGGAGTTTCAGTGTTTTATAATTGTACTATCCCAAAATTATAGCAAGTAATTTGGAAGCAGATGTTACTGCAGGTTAGTGCAGTCTGTCAGTCAAGGTTATTATGTATGTTTTATTTATGCTTTCTGGTATTGAAAACATTTTTTTAGAACAAAACTTGCCATTCTTCCTGGGATTGTTTAGTCTGCTGGTGTATGGTTTTAAGTGAATTTTACACCCTAAATCCACTATTAGTATCTAATTACATGAGGCTGCCTTGTTTGACCTCAGCTTTTTGTTCTTGTTACCTCTTCCAGTAGGGTGGTCTTCAGCTGACATACCTGAAAGGCCAGACCTCCCATTGCTGCACTCATGGTTGGCTGTTTTCATGCATGGAAAAGGGTCAAGACTGTGTTTGGTTACTGGTGAAAGTAACCAGAAAACTATAAAATACTTTTGTAAATTGGCATACAGTTGAAATTAAACAGACTGTGGCAAAGGGATATCGTTTTTGGTAATGCTTCTCAGAAACGTGGGATAATTTTCATTCAGGCAAAGTTTTGAGTTTTGTTGTTTTTCAGTCTCACACCATTGCAGATTTTAAGGGAAAGATAATGAGTGACTTCCACAAAAGTGCATTGCAGCTCTATTTACCATTCCATGCTAAGTTCATACCACCCCTGTAAACAACTTAAAAATTCCATGGCTTTGGCAAAAGTTCATGTAAAATTTTAGTAACAAAATATTGTTATTTACAAGACAATATTCTTTTCCATGTTAATATTTTGTTGCTTCTCCTCGTGGTGTGCACCATACCAATACACCAAATATACACATAAACCCTACCATGCTAAGCTTTCTAGAACACAAAGTAAAGATGCAACAGGTGGACTAGTAGTAGCAGATAAAAATAAAATCATCGAACTATTTATTTGTCATGTCTTAGAAATTCATTACTTATTAAAAAAACCCTGTGAGAGGTGGCCCCTGGCAGACCTGTTAATTTGCAAAGAGAATCATCCATGCCTGGGGCAGTGTAAAAAACAAAATTATAATTTCTTGCAGTAGCCCCTTGCTGGAAATCAATAATTCCATGTAAACCCATCCTTCTTCTGCAGGTGGTCATTTCTACACTGCTGCAAACCTACAAAATTATTCTTTTATTTTAAAAAATAAACATTACATGAAGGTGCAGGATTTGATTTCTTTTGATCTTTTTAGCATCATAGAAACATTAAGGTTGGAAAAGACCTCCAAGATCATCAAGTCCAACCTTTGACAGATCACTGCCTTGACAACTAAACCACAGCACTGAGTGCTATGTCCAGGTGTTTCTTGAACTCCTCCAGGGATGGTGACTCCACCGCTTCCCTGGACACTCCATTCCAATGCTTAAAAACCCTTCCAGTGAAAAAATTCTTCCTGACGTCCAACCTGAACCTCCCCTGGCACAGCTTGAGGCTATGTCCTCTTGTCTTGTAGGAAACTACTGCATAATCAAAGTTGTTCTCAAACATAACCATGACTCCTATTTTTCTTGTATCAAATGTAGCTTAAGACAGATATCTATTACTTGGATATAGAAAAAAATCAAATTAAGTGGGCAGGTTAAAATATTAGGAGATCAGAAGATTAGACTAATCCAGAGAACTCTTTGCATTAGTCTTCAATACTCAGCAATGGGAAAGTCCCGTCCTAAAACAATCCTTCAAATGTAACAGAAATGAGGTGTTAAACTGAGGAGATATATGACAAATTGATGAACATGATCAACACGGAGGTTCTGAATCCCACAGTCATCCAGGCAGTTTGAAATACAGCATGCCAGGTACCACAGGAAAACTTCCATTCAGTTCTTCCAAATACTTCCTGTCAACAACTAAATAGACTCCCACTGTAAGCACTGAGTGAAATAATCCTTCTCTTTGTAAAAAGGTTGTTATAATGATACATTAGTGCCTGAGAGCTCATGGACAATGAAGTGATTTTAAAAAGCCCTAAGTATGTGAGGTGCTGCAAAATGTAGATATACTGCATATTACCAAAAATCCCATAGAGAAAAGAGTATAGCCAATAGCATATTTAGATTTGAGGTTGGAAGAGATGTGGGAAACATTAAAATTAAAAGCATATAAAACCAACTTTGGACACATTAGTCAAACTGGCAGTTAAGAGAAGTTCTTCAGGTAAAAGTGTGTCTCTGAAAAATGTATCTATCGTTTGATGATTATCACAAAAACCCATTACCACTACTTTCCAGGGGTTGGAACTAGTGAGAAAATATAGGGAGAAAGACTTACGTTCTTCTCAACTAAGAGGTGGGGTCAGTCAGATATCCTGAAGGTCAGTGCAAATACTAGGATTTTATAAATTGTTTTTGTGGCCAAAAACCGAACCCTTTTTATTTTCTAGTTTTCTCCTTTCTGTTTCATAACTTTTCTCTTGTGTTTTCTGTTTCTAAAAATACATACTAATATCAATCACAAAAGCATTGATGAATTCAAAAGAAAAAATAACTAAGTAAACAGTGATGCAGACAATGTATAGTGGTCCAAAGATTCGAGTTAGTTGATAACAGAGCAAATAGGAGACAAGCCCATTAGAAAAGAAAAAGTAATCATTTTTCTAGCTTGATGAGAGGAGAAAATCAACTGTGAAAATGAATATTTAAATAAGTAAGATCTGTTGATAGGTCCATGCAGTCTGTAATTTAAACATTATTACTAGACCAAGAAGTAAGAAAATAAACTTTGGATGGTGGGAGAACAGCCATAAAGTGGCTTTGTGAGTCTTCTTTCAGAGTACTTATAATATGATCACTTTAATTTCTAAAGGAATTACAGATAAAAGGAAAGATATTCAGAGAAGAGTTCTCAAAATGACAGACAATGCAAAAGTTTTCCATTTAAAAGATGTTCTGTATCTCTTGTGAAGTTTAACTTGTGAAACTTTAAGAGTTTGCCACCATCGATACGGTGATTCCAAAGGGGATGAGTAATTGTTTTGACCAGGATGGCTCACTGAAACCAGCAGGTGATTTTTATGAAAGAGGGCAGAGCCTGAGTACGTGTTCCTGCACACAGAAGAAGATTTCCTCTTCCTCTCCTTGTAACACCTTATAGATCTGGATTTCAATGTGTTTCATATCAACAGCTGGAATAGCTGCTTCCCGTTGGATTGAAATTTGAACTTGATTCAAACCATCTCACTCCTCTTTCATGCCCCTCCAGAGTATATAATTCCACTTATCATCCTTTCCATCATCACCTTCCAGGATTTCCGCTGTCGGAGAGCATTTCCAAACAGACTGATTTCAAACACGATGGGACAGTATCTAGGTCATGCCTCATTCTGACATTGTTCAGGCTCTTTAGAAAACCATTAGTGATTTGATTTTTTAGTATGAGTCAGGAGTGTTTGGTGGTATGACAGAAGAAAAGTATTTATGAAAGTGTAGCCCGGTTTGAGACCTTTATTACTATGGAAATGGAAACACACAGTTTTAGAGTAATCTGCATCAAGATACTCAGTTCTGATGGGTTATAGATAAACTCCAAAGCTCCTACTGAAAACTCTCTGTAGAAGGAGCCAATTTTGTTGGTGAATGCCCTCACCAACCCAGGTGGGCCATATGATTTCTTTCCGTTCAGAAAGTTACTATCCCTTAAGTCATTCGAGGGAATGGAAAGCAAGAATTAATGTCCAATTATGTTTAGTTTAGCCGGAGCATGCAAAATTCTTATCTCATTTACCTACCCACATGCAGTTACTATTCCCACAAGAGACACTAAAGAGAAATTAGAGCTTTTTGCGAATACCAGTCTACAGAGTTTCACTTTACAGAAGTACTTCACAAAAACTCCTTTGTAACCACGATGGAAAAACCTAAGGATTTTTTTCAATCACATCACAGGTCACTGACTGTAAAAGTTTTTGGTTTTGTTTCGTATTTTTTTTCCCCTTTTCTTAAAGTCTTTCTAGCATTTGCTATTAAGGAGTTCTCACTTTTTATCGCTTTATAAGGAAAAAAAACAGCTCAGTTTATCTTTTGCTTATTTTCTGGAGCCTGCAGGAAGCCTCTGCCATCCTAAAGAAAGTCACACATAATAGAGCAGCTTTAGCCCAGTAAGCCAGTCTTTCCCAATTCATCAGTCAAAGTGTTATGCAAGTGGCCCCCTAAATTGATAAATTCCCACAGTGCCTGTTGACCCAGCTGCCAAGTGCTCATGCAGCAGGTGTTGTTTTCATGACCACCCTGACAGTAATACAAACTGTTTAGCAGTTGCATTGACCTCTTAGCTATTAACATTGATACAGGCTTCACTAGGGACTAGTTTTCAAACATGACAGAATTTCTTAAGACTAGAGGTCATGAACAAGTATACCATATAAGAATAAATTTGATATGCTGCTGAGTTTAAATCTTAAAAGCCGTGAGTTTTTTCCACATTATTCCCATGTAGTAAATCTGGAGACAAGTAACGAGCTTTTGGCATCTCTCCCAGGACTAAAGGTATACTTTTTAATTTTAGAAGCTGTACCTGAAGAGATGCTATATTTATTCTATGACAGGTAGTAAATTTAGGCTGTGACAAGGAGTGAAACAAAATTATTTTTTCTTGACATTTTCCCTTATAAAGAAAAAACCTCAACAACTAATGCACAAGTGTTGGTGATATACTTAAGCATCATTCTAATACCTAATATCTTATGTGCAGGTAATTGAAGCATAACATTCTGTATCAGGATTTCTACAGCAGTGTCTCTTCTTTGAATCTGAACATCCAGGAATTTTGTCTGGCTTTTTTTTTCCTAACTTTAGTGGGGAAGTAGAGATTTTTGATATTGTGTCAAAAGCCTGACAGAGGAATTGTTTTCTGTTCAGTACCATTGTTTTACTGCTGAGTTTGGCCCTCCATTTGCATTGATTTATGCACATCTGAGTTACAGATAGCACATACAGCAACTAAATCACTCTGTGTGTTTAGTGGAGCTGTGAAGAGATGCACTAAAGAAAGCATGAAGTCCTGAGCTATGCCAGGATGAGTTTTAATCTATTAAAGCATGTTGGACTTTTATATGCTTCTAAACTAACAGTAGAGGCTGCTTTCTTCTACTAGCTATGGTAAGGCAGCAAAAATTATTTCACACATTGCACAGTCAAGAATTCCCAGCTCACTGCACACATCAGCGAAGGGATCCAGCGAGGCCCCAGCCCCCAGTACAACTTTTCCTCCATGTTCCATACATTTAGAGTTGTTATACAGTTTCATGAAAGCCTGTTTTAACAAGCAAGATATACTGTACTGTACTGTATATATGAACAGCTCTTTAAGATAACTAGAATTGTACAGACCATATAAATAGTCATTATCAGCTACATTTTTGGCTGTCTTTCTGCGGACCAAATAGTGCTTACTGTAAGAGTAATCAAGCTGTACCCTTTAGAGTTTTAGAGATTGAGGGATACAAGGAAAAAAATTCTCTCCAGCCCAGAGTGTGGCTCCATCTATTCCCCTCCATTTTCCACATCAGGAGACACAGCGAAGCACTGGTTATATAAACAAAATCATAGTCCTGTCTAAGTGCAGGAGAGATCAAGTCCCAACAGTCAGTTTCGGGACTTATGTTACCTTTGTGAGATTCACTTCAACTTGTGCTGAGCCTGAATATTTCCACCCCTTTCAAGCCCTAAGAATGCAAAGTGTGAGCACTGTGGGACAGAGGCTTTCTCTCGATACGTGTTGGTCCCAGAGCAGCACTCGAATCCTGAGAAAGAAGTGTGGCTTTTCCCAGAGCTAAGGAGAACCTTTTTCCCAGCTAAGGAGATCCAGCAATTCTCACACACGAGGATTCTGCTGCAGCTGCATTTGTATTCCTCTTCTCCTAAGGCGCCCTGCCAACCAGAATTTTTCCATCTTTGTTTCTACTCCACCCCCACATTAATAAATATTATCAAAGGCTGATGAGTGCAAGTTATTGATTGATGGTAGAATAAAAGGCAAGGTTATATTCACAAGTACCGAGAGCGGTAGAAAACTTTAAATCATAAAAGGGACCAGCCATGCTGAGCTGGATAGAAAAAAGTGTGACTTCTGCCTTCCTAATTAAATACAAAAAGAACCATATATTCTAGCACTATCATAGATAAATACTTCACATCTATGAATAAAATAAATCATTATCTTCCCAAATAAAATACCTCTGTGACTTACGAGGTCAGTCGTAGCTAAAGATATGCCACTAGAGCTCTTTTCCAAGAGATGCTCCAGAAGCCTGAGGTTATGCTTCCTGCTAAACACTGTACTGTACTTGTGGTTGAGCAAGAAAAAGAGAAGCCTCCCATTTAAAGTAACCTGAAATAAATGGGCTTTAACAGTGACAGATAAAGAATGTTGCCTCCTATGCAGTTGGCTACACAGAAATAATTTCAAATGTAGATTTTTTTTCCCACACATAGGAATTAAAAGACAGATCTTTTTACTTTAAATCTGAACAAGTATCCACTGAAGATCATATTATTTTCTAGAACCATTTCCCAAATAGCATTGTCTGTAAATATTGCATATAATTTTTTTAAGTGTAGAAACTTTCTAACCAGATCGCATGTAATACACTCATTACTCCAGAACTGGAATTCCTTACAGGTCAAAAAAATAATGCATTATATTTAAAAGACAGCTGTGGAAATATGTAAACAGTCAAACTGAAAGGGTTTCAAATATGCTGTACCAAAGGTGTCAAAACATGTTTCAAAGCCCTTAAATAATACAGGACCTTCGGTCTGATTCCCAGAAATGCTTTGGAAATCAGGACTTGGTGCTACGCTAAAGAAGCATCTACACATTCTTTCTGTCCTTAACATCTTTGGGGAACCAATTCTCGTGTGTGGATGTTTAAATAATCATGGTAGTAATTAAGACTGAGCAGAGAAAGTGCTATGCTGAAACAAACCAGTGGGCCTGTACTGTATTACTCTGTTTCAAAGAAAAATGCAAGAAACCTGGTAATGGACCATTAACAAGATGCTTGCCAAAATGGGAGGGGGAAATGTAAGCCCAGTCAGCTAGTGAGGGACTTAGGTATGAATGCTTATTTTTTTAAAAATTATTTTTACACTATCTAATATTACTTTGAATGGCCCCATTGTGCACAGAAATATCTATTTAAAATCCTAGTGGAACATGGGCTTCAGATATCTTTTGGTATCTTAGAAGCCACGAGTTCACCTAGTTAATGTTATTTCTTTAGCTTAATTTTTTTCCCTTGATGTTTCTTCTGATGTTGAAATGAGAGATAAATAAGAATGCCCAGTTTTTCTCCACTTTTTCTTCTGTCACAGTTTTCTGCACCTCCATCATACCTGTTCTTTCTCAGGCTCCAAAACTATCCTTTCCTCCACACAAGAGTATCATTCTAGGAATTTAATATTTGACAGGGTAATCAGTGCACAAGCTGCTATTGCAGCTATTTGCATATAACTGGGGTGTAATACTGATGTCAGTATATTGAACAATGTTATTTTCTTTTCTATTCTATCTCATACAATTTTGTTTTGGTTTGTTTGGATTCTAGCTGGACACTTAGACAAGGTTTCTCTAAGCTCTCCATAAAACTGTTAGAATCTTTTTCCTGCTCATTTCAAGCTTAGTATGTATGGCAGTAGTTCAGATGGTTTCCTTGAAAATGAGTAATTTTGTATTTGTCACTAATTAACTTAATTTTCCATGATGTTCCTATTCAATTACTTGATTAGATCACTTGGGAGATCCTGGCATTCTTTTCCAAACTTGTACCTGTGCAACCAAACCTACAGCAGAGACAAAACGTGGTACCTCTACTGGGAACCTGTAGCTTTTGGATGATCCTATCACCCCAACCAAAACATCCAGTATCAGAAATATTTTAAGTCACCTGAACTAGAATTTCCTTCATGCATACGTTCCACAGAATCACCTGATGGTGAATGGCTGAATTTGGAAGGCACTTCTGGAGGGCACCTGGTCCAACCCCCCTGCTCCAGCAGGGACTCCTACAGCCAATTTCCCAGGACCATGTCCAGACAACTTCCAAGTATCTTCAATGATGGAGACTCCACAACTCTCTGGGCAACCTCTGCTAGTGCTTGGCCAATCTCAGAGTGGCAAAGTCTTTCCTGATGTTCAGATGCTTAAATAGGCATCCAGAATGCACAATCCAAATATCATTCCATGAAAATATGGAAATAAAAAGCCAGTAGTGTAAAACTGAATTTGTAGACAGAGGTAGTAATTATTACACGTCATAATGTGTGACATAAAACTTGTTCAGGTTACTCTTCCCCCTTTCTTGGGGGAAATCTAGATCAGCTAGAAGTGCAAAAAGACACCATCAGATGCTGCCTGCGATAAGCTGGCAGCTTTATAAACCTTCAGCAAGCTGGTTCTGGCAGATTCATGCCTCAAGAATTCTCAAGGACTATTGCTTAATCTTCTAGAAGATCTCTGAAGGCAGTTATATGAAATAATAGCAACTTGCACTGTATTTTTCTGTACTGTAACATATCATGTCTATGCTTACTGTTTTTTCTGAGGAAAAAAAGAAATCTCATGATTTCTCCCACTGATAATACTGCAGCAGAGAATCAGGCCTTTAATAAAAAAAAATCAAAATTTTTCTCCTTGATCCCAACTTTTAACTCTTTGTTTGGTTTGTATGGTTTTATTCAGGCCTTTAGTCCCCGAAGAATGCAAAAGAACAGCTCAGCCTGCACAGGTACTGACATCTGAATGCTCAAGGCATTGTCGGAACGGACACTGCACTCCCACAGGAAAATGTTGCTGTAACCAAGGCTGGGAAGGAGAGTTCTGCAGAACTGGTTTGTATTATAGATTCATAGCAACAAGTGAAAAAAGCAGTGACATGTCATAATTAGCTTTTAATTATTTGCTCAGAGAAATTTTCAGGTATATGTTGACCAATATATTGGACTTCAGTTCTAAGACAACATTAAAAAATACTGATTTCGTGAGCTGTAGGAGAACAATAAGGCTTTAGATGAGTAAAACTCTGAAACATCTAATGCATTGTGAGCCAGTGCAGAATGCAATTGATTGCATAAATATGACAACAGGATTCTTTTTTTTTCACGAAGATTTTAAAATGAAAGGAGATGCAGTCAATACATGTCCTGTGTTTGGACATTCACCTTCCACTTGCAGTATTATCACTGTCAGTGTCAAATAGACTTGTCAGGAAAGATGGTAAATCAGAACTGTAGGTCTCCATTGCATATTTTGCACTTCAGTAACTTAATGCAGATTTTTTTAGTTTTGGTACGTTCTTGCTTTTGATCCCACAAAATGAAATGGCTCCAGTTTGCTAAAGAGAATTCTATGTACAACTTACCACAAAGCAACTAACAATCAATGTTATTGTGATCCATTATTACAGTGATTTCATCAAGTCCTATCTTGTTGCTTTAGATTTTAAAAGTCACTTGGAAAAGTGACTGTGATCAAACTAAGATGATAGGTGTGCCAGCAAAGGGATGAGGTGAATGAGCCTGGACTGCCACAGCTGTGCCATCACTGTCTCGGAGGATGTGGTTCTGTCTGAGCTGTGTAATTTTGGCCAGTGCAGATACTCCAGAGCCTGCCTGGGTACCAGGAGATGTTATTACAAGGATGTTGTTCCTCAGCATCAGCAGAGTCCTCTGACTGGGCATATTTGGTTGGCAAGTTTGACCAGATGCCCACACAAAGAGATAACGTTAACATGATGGCAGTAGAACTCAAAAGAATAGCAGGGACTAAGAGAAAACAAGGATCCCATGGATAATTCAGGCTGGAAGGGCAGGAGGGCCCTGGTGAAGCAGGGCCATCTATGGAGTCTTGGAGTGTAAATTTCAGCAACCTCCAGTTTAGTGATGTGTAGGAGAGACTTTGGAATGAAATTAAATTAATTAATCACTAATAATGTATCTTACTGGCAAAGATTCATGAGCTGGCCTTCTACAACCCAGCAATGAAGGCAGGTTAGAGAAATGGATGAGGTAATCTGGCCAAATAGCCCAACTTCAATTGTCCTCACTTGTCAGTCAGAGCCCATTTAGAGAATGAGGCCCATTCTACAGCCTTTGTCCAAGTCGAACTTAAAGTAAAAAATGCCTCCACCATGAACATAAATAGGTCTTGAACAACTTGTTTTGTTTAAAAGGTCACAGATAGATATTATCTACCTATCTATTATGATAGATAATTTGATGGACACATTGAGCAAGAAAGCCACAGAAAATATGTAGACTAAGGATCTTTCTTCTCTGTATTCCACACAGCAATTAATAGGGATGTTCTAAGTTGAACCTCAAGCTACTATTATAGCTTAACAAAAAAATTTACCTTACAAGGTATGAGTTTCCTTTTTGTGTAATTAAGAAACTCATGGACAAAATCAAGATACCTGTATTTCTATAGCGTATTATAAATATCCATAAATCCATATTAAAGCTCATTGCAATAGATAACATTAAACAGCATAACAGCTGCAGAAAAAGAAAGATGTATTATATATATATTATATATATCAAGGTGCTGTGACTACCCCAGAAGACAATACTTCCACAACTAAAGTTATTAATTTTGCTAACACTGGCTACAATTTAAAATAGGAGCTATAATTGAAAAACTAAAGTAAGCTGATAACCTAGAACTCTAGATAAACCAGGTATCTGCTAAAGAGAGAAAACTTTGAACCTTATATAACTGATAAAAATGGCTGAAAAAATACCCTGGCCCTCTTTTCTCTAAAAGCAATTCAATTTTGGTCCCAGCAAAAGTGATTCAAGAGCCAAAGGATTGCATCTCTGGTCAGGTGCAGTCTGCTTTGCTAAGACACGTGTGTAGTGCAGAATTCTGAGTATACAAAGGAGTTTGCCTGAGATTCTAAATGAAACCTGAATATGAGAATTGAACATTTTCAAAAAATCTGTTATTTGAGTTTATCAGTCTTTTCTGGTTGACGTCCTCTCAGACATACAAAATTACTTCCTCTCCCTAATATTCTAAAACTTAAAAAAATGTGCTTTCAACACTCCTAATATTTCATCCTTTCTACGTTGTTTTTAATTTATATGCTTTATCATATCAAGGTTAGAAAAGCTTTAAATGAATGTGTACTGTATCTTTTTTGGTTCATGATGTTCTAAACAAATTGGAAAATCACTGTTTTTTCACCCACAGCAAAATGTGACCCAGCCTGTCGACATGGAGGTGTCTGTGTAAGGCCCAATAAATGCTTGTGTAAAAAAGGCTATCTCGGCCCCCAGTGTGAACAAGTGGATAGAAACATCCGAAGAGTGACAAGGGCAGGTATTCTTGATCAGATCCTAGACATGACATCCTATTTGCTGGATCTAACCAGCTACATTGTATAGTTTCTGGGACTATTTGGAAACTCCACTTTCAACGGGCATTTGTTTTGAATCCTGTCATTTTTGAAAGACTGTTATCCTGCAACAAACACCGGTGATTTGATTTACTTCATTAATTTAAGTGTAATATCCACCAATGTGCAGAAAAACCCCTTGTATGTGTGTAAATATTCCTGCACGTCTCCACAGACGTCCCGATACCCAATATGTGCACACATACACACACAGCCGCTATCACGGCTTTGCAGAGAGTGGAATCTTTTTTAATATTTATTTCTTCATGAGAAATAGTTTACGAAGCAATTCCACTGTAAAACACATTTTCGTCAAAGGACTTTCCTGATGTCTTAATGGCTTCTTTGACATCCCAGAAATCTCGTTCCTGCACCTATCTGATTATAGCAGTGGGAAAGCAGTTTCCAAACACCACTGTATAAACTGCTGGACTTAATAAAATCCAGTTGTAACAGTTTCTAAGGTAAACTGAACTCCATCATGAGACAATATTTCAGAACTGCTTAATGCATTCCTATCTAGGCAATTCATTGTAAGACTGTAACCTTCACTTTCATCAATGTAACTCTATTACAGAATGTTATTTCTTTATCTAGCATAGATGCAAAAATCTGGTTATCGCAGCTTAATATCAAGATTGTTTCAAGTGTTTAATAATTAAATTATATTCGCATATTTCAAAACCAGTCATCCTAGAAGGTCTGCTTTTTATCATATATTTTATTTAACGATGGGCACTGGGTTCATGTTACATATTTATATTATTTTATTTTATTTTTGTAATGTAGACATCACCTAGATGAGATAGCTTTACCATGTCCTGTAAAATACTAAAGTTACATTTTCACCAATTTAATTGGAAAGACGGGGAAAGAGAGAGCAAATGCACACACACTTTAATGTGTTGTGGATCTAATCTAGAAATGTACCCTTGCGTCAACTTGTGTTCATTTACGCCGGATGAGAAAAAACGCAAACGTCCACCAACCATAATAAAATTCCAGCATGTGTTAAAAGTGTCCATAAAGTGATTTTCACTGTAGCAGGACAGTGTAAGAGGTTATGCACGGGCGGACTCTGCCGATGACACACTCAGCGGAACGTCCCGGGGCGAGAGCGCACACGAGCACGTGCTGACTGTGTGTGGTGTCACTTGTGCAAAAACTACAGCAGTTCTTGCCAAATGCAGTTCTAAATGTTCCTTGGAGAGCTAACAGAAAGCTGAGTCTTTGTAAATGCATCAAGAAATGTGGTGTACATGCTGTAGTCAAGTTTTCTAAGGCATTAATTAATTAGATGTATCTGCAGAACTGGTGCCCTCTTATCTCCAGCTCTACTGGCAGTTTCTTTGTTCACTACTTACCAACTATCAGGTTTCCTTTGCACTACCTGCAAACTACCTACTGCAGCTCTTACAAAATCTTGCCTAAAAAAAGAAA
This sequence comes from Ifrita kowaldi, assembly GCA_013398055.1. Taxonomy (NCBI): domain Eukaryota; kingdom Metazoa; phylum Chordata; class Aves; order Passeriformes; family Cinclosomatidae; genus Ifrita; species Ifrita kowaldi. The sequence continues at coordinate 183,972 of VZRS01001086.1, forward strand.
GCAGAGAAAGTGTGCACATCCTTTGGTCCTTAGAAGCAGCTGCTCATGCATCAACAATTGACAACACTTTAGCCAAACAGACCTAAAAGTCTTTTTTGCCGTGCTACTCTCTAGTAGTAAAATCCTCTCTTCAGGACAGCAACATGCAGTGAATTTTCCCTTATAAGAATTTGTCAGTCTTCAGTTAGTGAGTATTAACTCTGAAATTACAGCATAGCCGATACTTGCATTTCTGTGTCTCACACATTCCAGCTCTGAGGAACAGACGATTACATTTGCCTTCCATATATGTTTGCCTGGGTTTCCAGTGACCTCATGCCAAATGGAAATTGGTTGAGAAATCTTGGTTAAGTGCTCAGAGAACAATGGTCTGCATTAAAAAGTGCATGCATAATTTTGCACAATGTAGATTCAACTGACAGTCCATTGAAAGACATCTTGGGATTAAATGAGCATGAAGACCAAATTGCCCTCTCACCCCAGAAAAGGGTGGTCCCTTATAGTCACACGAACACTTCATTGGCTAAGCAGTGTGACCAATCTTAAAATGAACCCTGTGGTAGCATCTGTAGGTTAATAGCAGCTCTTTGTCTCCACTGCTTTCTGCCTTTAGTCTTTTCCCTGAATTCCATCACAAAAAGTTTTACAATTAAAAAATGTCCTGACAACCATTTTTGTAAATTGACCTTAGCATCTAATCTTTCCTTATTCAACATGGGTGACAAAAATGTGAACTTCTCATGAATGAGCCAGCTGTCTAAATCTGTCACATAGCACGGTTTTATTACACTCTTCATAATCAGCAAAGCAAGAAAGTCGCTGAAGTATTTTAGCAACGTTTAAATATCTGACAGAGATAACATCTTTAACACTTTCTTCAGTGAAATATATTTAAAAATAAAACCAACTTTAACTCCATTGTGACACGTTATTTTCAAAAACCAGCTGGGGAGATGTGATAGTTCTTTTCTCACTGCTTAGTTCCTTAAAAAATGCCACAGATGGCACCTAGATTGAAGATTCACTATAATATATATGCCATATTCATGCAGAGGACAGAAAACAATGATCTTAGAGTTCTGATCTTAATAATAAAGACAGTTTAGTTTAATAGTGAAATCCGAAAATAAAACTCCAGTAAGAGCTAAGAATTAAATCCAGGCTTCATTCAAATCAACAGCAAAAACTCACATTGACTGTGCTGCACCCAGAAAATCACCTTCAAAATTTAAGCAGAATTCTACAGTTTGTTTTATTTTTAAAGAATTTCTGCTCTGAGTTGTTCCATAAAAACTTCAAAACTAGGAAATAATCTAAGTGAAGATTAGAGGGAGAGGGGAGATAGTTTGTGAAATTGTTTTGATTCATTCTTAAATCATCTTTTATATTGTGTGAAAGCAGGCATCTGCATTAAGCCCACATGTACATAGGAAGTCCCAGTGGAAAAGAAGTATTCTCATAAAAAAAAAAAAAGAAAAAAAAAAAAAGGA
>VZRS01001086.1:185694-277350 GCA_013398055.1 Ifrita kowaldi
AAAAAAAAGGGTCTGTAGAAAGCCTGTTGCCAGTTAGGTCATTCTGCAGCCATTCTCACACAACCTCTGAGACTGTCCCAGAATAAAACTGAGCTTATAAATGAAACTAGATAAATGAGGCAATTAGATAAGGGCCTCCAGAAGGGATTTTATGTATGTGTTCAAGTTGTCTCTGTCTCTGTTTCTCTCTCTCCTAATCTTTTATTCCATTCATTTCTTCCTTTATTCGGAGATACTGCCTCTCTGTTCCCAACACATTGTACATTTCAAGCATTCTTTCACCCTGTCTGCTGCTAAAGGAGAACAAACGTACCTGTTGCAAGAAACATGACTCTCCCTGATGCCTGCTAGTTTTAAACCCCTGCTTTAATATTTTGGGGCAGAAAACTCATCTTTCTCTTTTTGTATGCCACTGATCAGAAAGAAGGCATATTACTGGAATATAAGGAAAAACATCTTTACTCCACAGATAAGCAGGGAGACAAAAAGATGTTATGCAAAATCGGCTCCAAATCGTTTCACTCCATTTCAGAAAAACAGTAAACTCATTTTTCTACTGCACCCAATAAGAAATACTAACTCAAAGCCTCCCCCTCTGGGAATAAATTTATTCTGTTAACAGTCAGGCACACAGATCCAAACCCTTTTTACCTTTAAGTCCTCACACGTTATTCTATTTCATGCAAACGAAGTGTAAGTTAGGTATAAATAAGAGTATAGATTCTGTATCACTGACATGACACCTCTGTTTATCTCCTTCTTTCATTCACTTGTCCACATTTGGTTTTGCAGCTCCTTCCTTTCTAGACCCACAGCAAACATCAACAATTCCTGGCTGCTGCAGGTGCTTATTATTTTTGAAACTGCCCGACAGATTTGTGCATCAAAAAAGCTTCCCAGCTGGCTGAGGCCTTTATCTTTTGGTCATTCCACCGGATTTTGTTATTTTATCGTGACTTCTAGCACTGTGTCTTAGCTGGGCATTTACAGTCCAGGAGTACCAGCCTCACACAGCTCAGGCACAGACAGACTGAAGCTGGAGGAAGGCAGAAGTCACTTCAGTCACTGTGCTTATCAGAAAGTTACCCATTGCAATCCAGAGATCAGATGCCTTAACTTAACTTAACTGAAAAGCAGAATGATATTCCTGACATGATGAAATGTAGCTTTTCCATACACATTCTCTCTAATTTGGGTTGAGAAACAAAGACCTTTTCCTGTAAAATTATGCAAAATGGAGATGCTGAAAATATGAACAAGTAATTTCACAGGTGCAAAGTCGCACTACAGTGAAAATGAGTGTTCATACATGTAATTCTAATTGCATTCATGAAATAGGCTTTATAAGATTAGTTCTACGTGCAAAAATCAAGTCCAAGGACACCCTATTATGCTATTTTTTCCTTAATTATGTATATTCTTTAAAAGATATTAATGCATTTTAATTTACTATCCTTTAGAGTATCTGTGTATCAGTTTAATTAGGAATTATACCATTTTGATCTTCTGTCCAACTTAAAAGCTGTCCTTTGTCTTGGAAAAAAAATAGAAGAAGGCTAAGTGGTAAATAAAAACTAATTATTTCCATTTTGCAATATTAAAAATTCACTAATATTTTGTCAATTAAAAAAGAAAAAGTAACATTATCATAAAAAATGCAGCCAACCCTTTAAATTCATTCCAATTCAAATTTTCAGAAAATTTGTACCAAATAATCTGGGTTCTGCCTACAAAAAAAATGATCAATATATATTTCCCTAAGTAGTTTCAGGACAAAATGTTTTGGAAACATTGAGAAAAATTTAAGACTGTTTTGCTGAAAAGATTTTTGTTTCCAACCACAGAGTAATTCAGTGGAATAAGGCACGTACTTTTTGGGATATAGGTGTGAAACAGCAGCAGCCACCTGAAAGCTTAGTACAGGATTACTTTAATCTTTGAGGCCCTGACTCCAAGTCCATTGATGTCAACTGATAATCTCCTATTGACTTCATTAGTTCTAGGATTAAGTCTTTAAAAGATATCCACTTCGCTGGCAGAAGATCTTAACTTCAGACATCACTGCACACATGACCTCTCCGTGTCTGCATCTGCAGTCATTAGGCCAATGTTTTGTGGAGTAAGAGTGCAGATCCAGCCCTGCAGAAAGCCCTACAGAGCATATCCAGTCCTCCTGGTTTTTCTCATAGGTATTGCCAGCAATTACACAAAATCTGCCTGACTTCTTGATACTCCTTTAAAAGTGTCCAGCAATCAGCTGACGTGAAAGTCGAGTGTCTCACCTGCTTCCCTGAGCTCTCAGTACTGAAAAGGTATCGTTTAGTGATCGTTCCCTGCTACAGACATCCACAAACATTTAGTATTCTGGGTTGTATGCAAATAATGTGTGTCTTTACCTGTTGTTTACTGCACACAGACAGGCTTCCATAAACAAAATTGTCAGGCATTATTGCACAGACAGCAAGCTGCATTACTGGAAAAGAGTTTTATTTCTACTGATAAAAACCAACTTTCCGTGTGCTATACATTACCAAGACGGTCCAGTGTCTCATATCTTAAAGCTTTTTACGGTCTATAAGATTTTCCTATTTATTTTCGCTTTGCAATGAAATAAAAGAGTAAAAAACATTTTAAATGAAAAAATGCTTAAATTCCCAGGAAATTTCAGAAAGGCAGCATCAGCTAAAGCATGTGAATATACACAATGGTGTGCTCCCAGTATTCTTGGAAAGAAGGCAGAGAGAGCAGGCTGGTTTGGAGACAGGGGTTTTTTTATGTATTTTCCAGTAGGACAAAAGGGTGTTTTGCATCACAAGGCAGTAACAAACAACCCAATTTTCTGAATGTTCCTAGGAGGAGCTGCTAAAAAGAAAATGTTCTAGGCAGTCAAAACGGGTGTGCAGATTGAACTTAATTCACACCAAGATATGCTGAGACCAGAAACCATCTGGTATTAAGTCACCAGATGTAGCTTGTAGTGCTCTCCATTAATACCAGCAGCAGTAACCCTACCCTGTGAATTTTCCAGAAATGCTATTAGCTGCCCCCCAAAAAACATACTGCAGAATTAAAACTTCAATTCCCCTTTGAGAACAATTAGATTGTAATGGGAGCCAAGCAGCAAAGGAAATAACAAACTTCTGTCACTTGAGAACATTACTGTTGTGACATTCCCCTGTTCAGCAAGTTTTATTTCATAGTAGCTGTAAGGTACTGTATGTACATTTGAAATGTGGGAAAATAGCTTAGAAAATATCACTCAAACTAGGCTTAAGCATCTTCTATAAACTGAATTATACTACTAAGCATATACAGGCACGAATCTAGCTGGGAGCACACAAGTAATTTTAAGCATGTGAGCCACACTGAAGTCATGTGCTTAACATTATTAATATAATTAAGTGCTTTCTTGGTTCGAGACCTTACAAGTCTTTGCAAGTCTACCTACATAGACTCCATATGCTACATGTGCAGTTCTTTCTAGGGAGACAGCAGGACTGAAGTTCACAACAGGAGAATTCAGTTGCTGTCTGTCACAAATTCTGTATAACATGAAATAATTGCATTTTTGTGCCTCCACCCTCCATCTGAAAATCAGTGAAACCAATCCTTGTAAAGCGCTTTGAGCTCTTCAAATGAAAAGTGCTATAAAAACTACAAATTATTATTATATTATTGAACACCATGTATGTACACACACTATTATGTAATATATAATATATGTATAATGCATATAAATTCTAACAAATGTATTTGTGTAATATCTGAGAAATGGAACAGTTGTATCTGGAAGTGATAAATACATAGAGTTGGATTTATTGTTAATCTGTGGATTTAATGATTTTTTTAGACAAAAGGATGTTTAAGTGTATAATTGCTTTTCTTAATTTAATATATTTATGTAAATGCATGCCTGAAGTTCTGATTAGATAGTTATTCTGTGTCCCTTAAGCTAATAAAATATATTAAACTTTATCTTACTATATAAGGTACACCTGCTGCTTTAAATTTTTTTTTGTTTTAATATTTTTTATGACTAAATGCATAATTTAAAGTTCATGAAATTTTAATTTTAGTCAGCTCTTTGATCTTTGCAGTAAAAGCAAAACACCAGCATTTTATATATTCTTTGAAATGTACACTAGTTTTATTTGTATAAATTCTAAGATTCTTTCATAAAATGTGACTGAACACTGCTATTATTTTTGGAAGGGAAAGTTTGGAATGGGGTTTCCTGGACAGAAAATTAAGACATCCATATTGAAAAGATACCTGTTGCATTGCAAGCAGTATGTGAGTGGACATGCAGCTGGAACAAGGGGATTTCATGCGCAGGCTTTGGAAGTACAGATATCTTGGAAGAATTAGTTCAGCAGCAATGGGACAAACATTGGGATCATTTATTTGTTTTGTTTATTTCCTATCTTCAGAGAAGCACATCATCGAATCAACATATGTTAAAATTAGAGGTACCATTTCCAGTGACTTAAATGAGGGTCATAAAAACTGGATGCAGTGTGGAATTCTTTCCTTTTCTCCCCATCCTAAGTAACAGGTTCTGTTCCATTGAACTCAACACCTGAGCATACACATGGGAGCAGGGCCAGCTCCATAGACCAACTCACTGTGTTTTATGATACAAAAGAACAATTAATCACTGAAGAACAATTAATCGCTGAAATGCAAACTACACTTGCATCTGGGACAGCAAAAATCACTTGGGACAGGGAGCACTAAAGAGCCAAGGGCTTCTTCACACACTAAGTTTACTTTGGTGGTTTGAAATGCTGTTGGATTAGTCTTACACATTTAACTTACCCAAAGCCTTTAGCCTGTCCTGTGTTTATTTCTTAAACTAAAGAGTGAAGCATTACCAACTCTATGATATTGATGCTATCTCTACATTTCAGATTGAAGCCAAAATAACCTTGAAATTTTCATGAAATTGTTTTTCCATTTTTCAGCTAGCTATACCATTAGTGATATAGGCTGGTGGCCAGCCAGAGAGCTAGGATCCAAGAAAAATTTGAACTTCACCCAAATTTGAGGATATTTGGAAACTGTATTTTACTTCAGCTTTTCAATGAATAAATATAGTAGTTGCAGCAATGTTCTTTTAAATGCATTTTCCTGAAAATTTTCTTCATCTGAAGAAGGCTTAGAACAAGAAAACAGCTGAAAGATGGCAAATAAATAATAAAGAAATCCATGAGGATTGTTTTGATTTTTTAGTGGGACCTATGTATTCATGAAGAGAGTAAAAAGAATTATGTGAGTTTTATACATAATTACAATAAATACAGTGCAGCATGTAGCTAGTTCTGGTGACATCATGAGTCACTGAGTTTGTTCTTGTAATTTATTAAGACATTATGAAAACCCACTGACATATTTATAAGCGTTGGAATTAACAGCTACCTTTCATTCCTTTTACAACACATAAGACATGAATTTTACTTAGAGAATTACATACACTCAGCTGTGTACAGCAGGACTGTAATTCTACCTAGAGCTTCTGATGATACCCTAAACCTGACGGGCCAAATTCTGAATCTGCTTTTGGATTTACCAAAGGAGGTATCTTTGGCCTCTTGAACAAGGCTTGTGTGGTTTGCCAAAAGCCATCAGAACTTCCAAAAAGAATCCAAAGCCTAAATCCACAATTCAGAAGCATTTCATGTTAGTAATACAGTTAGTACTAATATGTTTGATTATAATTGATCGCTGTTCCCAAAAGATATACTTTGAACAATCTCCTGTCCTTTTATTGCCTTCTCTTTATTTCCACACACATCTCTGTTCCTTAAGCCCTTGATTCTTTGTTTGTTTTCTTACAGATATGCTGCTTCTCCATCCTATTGCACTGGATTCACTGCATATTTACAAGTGTTTCATGAGACTGATTACAGCACAAGTGCTTTTTTTCTATTTTACTTTAATGAAAACACTAAGTAATGGATCAGCCCCTGGTTTAACTGCAAATTAAAAATGCACCACAAGTAAGTAGGTTAGAATCTTTAGGATGCCAAAGAATCATTTCGGTCTATGTGGTTGGATTTATTTACTTTGGGGGAAGGGTTGGTTTGAGTCAGATTTGTTGACATGTCTACGGATGACATACATCTCTGGCAGAACTGGGCGAAGTGGGACATAGCCTTGGTTTGGAAAACCTCACTCAACAGTGGCTTCCTTGTTTGCTTGGTTTGGGGTGGTTTCTGGGGGTTTTTTAAGTTCTTTTTTTTGTTTATTTTTTTGTCTTTCAGAGCTAGGACTACTCCTGGATTTTGTGTGAATTCCAAATTTGGGGCTAAAACAGTTGAATGAATGCCTCTTACACTGGTTCAACGTTCAATATTCAAACTTTCAAATATTGTCAATGTTTTGGTCATCTCTAACTGTTGCTCATCTTCCATTAGCACAAATTCACTGATATCAGTGTCGCCAGGAGGTGAAAAAGACGAAGCAGTGGCTTTTCCTTTTCACTAATTTTATATCACTTCAAATACATTTCACTCAGAATTGTCTGTCACATTGTCCCACAATGAAACTGGTGTCATTATTCTAGCACAGTTTGCTCCAGTTGTACACACTGGAGCAACTTCTATGTGTTTCACCTTTCACTGTGCACATTTGATTACTCAGAGATAGATGAGGGAGGGAATGTAGGAGTTGCATGCCTGTCCTTCATTAGAACAAGAGGTATGTTCTCCTTTCAGTATTAGAAAATTGGAATTCTGTGATATATATGCAAGCTATTTCCACCTCAGGAAAAGGGAACACACACGTGAATGAAATGGCTGCCTTTGGTTCAGGAGATTTATAAAGAGGAGATCCAAACTCCACAAAATCTCCTACAGTGGAATTCGTGCTTTCCTGCTTGGTTGAATAGAACAGGTGCAGATACAGCTTTCAGGCCTCTAAACTACACCAGCCCAAATAAATTACAGCTACGGAGCATGTTTAGCAATTTCAAACAAACATTAGAAATGCAATGCCCATGGTGCAGATAAAGTGCTCATGAAAAAGGTGGACGTAACATCTGTACTGGCACAGAACGCCTGCTCTAAAGTAATAGCTGCAAAATGCCTCCTATAAAGCATAAGACTGTTAGTACAGCTGCAGCTTTTAATAGCTATTGAATTTCTTGATCAGGGAGGCAGGTCCAGAGCAAGGGAAATGGACAAGTGAAACTATAAACTGCTATTTTACACCTATGAATGTAATATCAAATAAATGTGGCCGAGCCCACTTTTATTTTTTTAAGAAATTCATCCCCAGAGAGCCTTGTGCTAGATCTTAGCTAGCAAGCCATCAGAAGGCACTTATGTCAGCCTAACCCTGAGGTTTCCAAGATGTATAGCTGTGCAGCCTACATATATATAGATATATATATGTATATGCCGCTTGCTTATTATATCTGTAACAGAAACCTGCAGCCACACACACATGCTAATACCTCATGCATCATTTCTGCACTTACTCAAAGCTATTTGGTTCTAGATCGATGCAAATAAGCAGTAACAATAAATAAACAATAAAACAAGAAGGGGTAAACAATAGGCAGTTTTTAAGATCGTTCTGCAAGAAAAAAAATATAGCGAAGTGTCTGAGTTGCACAGACTTCAGCATGGGCAACAGGATGCAACCAGTAAACTCATTACCATGTTAGATTATTAAAATTATTCCAAAGAATACAGCTGTCTGGCATTTTCTTGGGTTTCTTATTTAAATAGCTTAGTATTAATATGAATTCATGTCTAGGAGGCCCCTGTAAATTACTAGAATCATTTTTACTTTGCATTTATAATTACAGCTTTTTGTTTCTGATAGAACTTCTATGGAATTATCAGATTTTCAGTATGCAGATAAACTGCATTTTAATATTTTCTAAGCTTATTGTCTTGCAAATTCTTCACGTCTTCTATTAGCCTGCAAATGAAATCCCTCACATAATACTCCGGCAGCAGAGGCTGCTGAGGCTGCAGATTCACCCGAAATTACCCCAGATGGAACATTCTGAATATTCCCAGAATATTCTGAGTTGGACCCATGAGGATCAACTCTTCAGGACAAGGCCCACATGGGGACTGAACCCACAGCCTTGGTGTTGATGTCGCTCAAACACAGATTAGACAGGATTGTTTTGGTTTGTTCTGTTGTGTTTAGGACCACTCTTTCCTCCAAGAAGACAGCAGTTTTCAAGCTACAGGCTGTTGATTTCTACCCAAAGTGTGTCCCAGGCCTGTAAACCCTTCTGAGTCCCAAAGAACAATTCCATCTACCCAATTTCCAGTACTACTTATATATCCTGGCACCTGCACTCACTGTGTTTCTTTTAATATGGCTAAATTTTTTTTCTGGCTGGCATATACCGTCAGAAGTACCTGGACAATATGGAGATAGATAATTATCTCCTTCTAAAAGCAATGCAGGATAAGACATACAACTGTCAAAGCTTGCTTGAGACCTTGGAGAATCCTGAAAAGTTAGTCATAGCCAGCACCTCAATTAACTGCATGGGTGGTGGTGCCAGTTTAATGATAAGAACACCACTACGATTCACAAAGAGGCGGATCTAACTTCTGGTTACTTCCCAAGAAATTGTTTTGACTGCAGTCTTTCTGGTCGAATCCAAGGTATGGTGAAGCCAGGAGTGATAAAAAGCACTGCATCAAAAGAAGAGGGAAAAGAGCAGAGTCAGAATCTTCTGGCCTAGAAAGCTTATTTGAAAGTGTAAACTAGGCCACTAAATTAGCCCTGCTAAACAATTTAGATATACACACTCGAGGAAGCAGGACCGAGTGCCCCAGTGCCTCCTTCCAGGTGAGTCAAACTCCCTTTCCTGCCTCTATGGTCTGCTTTTCCAAGTGGTCTGCTTGCAACAGGCAGCACCAGCAACACTGCTGCTTCCACACTTCTTCACTTACCCCACACTGGGGCAGAGCATCTCTGAAATCTCCAAGAAGTTTTGTAAAAGAATTTAGGGACAAAACCCAAAGTGTTTGTTTATAGGGAATAATCAGGGATTGTTTTAAATTATTACTCTTTCACAAATTATAGAAGCCCCAGTTCACACCACAGGCAGAGCATCTCCTCTGCTCTGGTGAGACCCCACCTGCAGTGCTGTGTCCAGCTCTGGGGAACCCAGCACAAAAAACCTGTCCAGAGGAGGGACACAAACGTGATTAGAGGGATGGAGCACCCATCCTATGAGGAAAGGCTGAGAGAGCTGGGGTTGCTCAGACTGGAAAAGAAAAGGCTCTGGGGAGACCCTACTGGAGTCTTTGAGTACTTTAAGGGAGCCTGTAAGAAAGATGAGAACAAACTGTTGAGCAGGGCCTGTTGTGATAGGACAAGGGGCATTGGTTTCAAACTGAAGGAGGGTCAATTTAGATGAGATATAAGGAAGAAGTTTTTTTACAAAGAGGGTGGTGAAACACTGGCACAGGTTGCCTGGAGAAGTTGTGAATGCCCTGTCCCTGGAAATATTCAAGGCTGGACAGGGCTCTGAGCCTGACATCCCTGCTTGTTGCCAGGTGGTTGGACTGGATGGCCTTTAAAGGTCTCTCCCAACCCAGACTATTGTGTGACTCTGTGATATACGGAGCAGAGAAGACTAAACAGAAAAAGCACAAACCCATCACACGAACTCCTAAGAAAACAGCGCCAACATAAAAATTACCACCTGAGAGCTACAAATTTTTGGTTTTCAAAACCCACCTGCCAGAAGAAAGTCACAGAGTAGATCCAGATCTGTTGATGTCCACAGGAGCTCTGCCTGTGCTTTCAGTGGTGCCAGCACACCAACCCACCAAGAGATTAAAATCTGATGAAGCTGAACAGAGACTTTAGAAAGGCAAGTTCAGACAGCAATGGGCTTCAGTGGAGCGTGTGGCTATCACTGTGAGTTTTGAGCTTCAGTCTCCTGACAAATGAACACCCCTACGAAAAGCTCAAAACAAAAGATTTGCCAGATTATGGCAACGAGACATTAAAACCCCACAGGATTATATTAATCCTTCCATGAATCTTTTGAACAAGTAACAGAAAGTGCTGAAGTGTTTCCTATAAAGCAAAGGTAAGTGAAGACAAGTCTTTGCTGAAGTTTTGAGTGACTACAGAGTTGAAGAGAGGTCTAGGAGACAGCTTTGAGCCAGCTGGAGTATGAGCAGTAGTCCAGTGGTGGCATCAGGAAGTCTAGAGCAGCAAAGAGACATCCCAGGTGAGCCTCTGAAGCTCTGTGTGACTGTTTTAGCTGCGACCTGCATCCTGAAGTGCTGACAGACACCTCATTCAGAAATGTATTCTGGCTGCTGCAGTCACTGTTATCTGCAGCACAGGCACAGCAGAAGGCTCATCTTTAGTATCATTACTCACTGAAGTAGAACCTTCCAGAGAGCAGAAAATTATCCCTCAAATTAATAGGGATGAATTAATAATTCATATTAACCTTTTTATAAAGAGCAAGAAGAAGCAAATGAGATTCCATCCTCTGCCTGTTTTGAAAGCTGCCTGCTCAGAAGAAGCTTTCTTTCAATTACCTGTAATGGGAGCACATTTTCCTCAGTAAATTTCTCCTTAGAAATAGATAATACTGACAGAATTTCCATGGCTATCAGAGACAAGAAATTTTAAACAAATTAATATTCTCTGCATTGCAAATATTTAGATTACCACAATCAGAGTAATGATCAGCACTCCTATAAAACGACAGTGCAGTATAGGATAATGTTTGAAGTAAATAAACTGGATTTTGCCCATGTAAAATATTTTCACTGATTTCAATTAAATCTAAAATTCTCCTGCATCTTCTGCCTGTATTTCCTACTATTATAAAACAACTGCTACATTGCATTTCAACCACTCAGATAGGTTAGCTGTTATTACTTACCTCCTGGTTTTTATGTGGTCACAAAAGCATAAGGTTTGGCATTCTTTCCATTGATTCTTGGTGACCAAATATTTCAAGTATTATTTTGGCTACAGTACAGTTTTGCACACGCAGCATGCAAGCTGCTTAGCACGAAAGAGAAACGGGATCTGCAGGACCAAATCCTGCCACCAAGTGAAAAGAAATGAAGTTTAATCCAAAAAATCAACCATGTGCTGTATCAGATGTGCACACTTCTGTACTAAGTGTATCTAACTCTTAAAGTTTTGCATGCACAAAAATTATACTTATTTTTAAACTAGACAATCCTTAAGCACCATAGATGTACAAAATACACATTTATTAAAAAATATTAAAGTGATGCCTCAGAAATGTAGGTGGTTCAACATATTAAGTCTGAGAATACATCTGGAGGGGGTAGTCCCATCTATCAAAAACTAAATAGGTGTGAAAACATCTGGGAATCGCTATTCAAACTGAAAAATTACAAGACACATTGCAGAAGATGCTACGTGCAGTGTCCCATTCTCAACATCAACTGGCCATTACTTCACAGATAAGAAATGAAAGAACATGGACCTATTTTACATCCTAAAAAAAGATTAAGGCTCAAACTAATTTTTTCAGGTTGCTTCTATCAAGGAATGACTATAAGAATTTCCAAGCAATATGCAGGGGAATATTTGAATAACAGCAATGGAATAAAACTCTGAGAAAAGGAATTAGAACCTGATTTTTAAAATCCTTTGCATAGAAAAATGATGTCGGAACAGCTTTGAAAATCTGGCTTTTATTTCCTGCAAAGTGCCCTACTTGCCAGCTTTACAAGTGTAAGCCATTGGAATGAGCACAGAGCATCTGCTTATGGATTTTAAAATTTCACATATGTAATATTTTCAGAATCATATCTTGACAATAAAAAGATTCTTTTCATTCCTGGCTTCCTGTGATATGACATGACAATCTCTCCAATGTTCAGGATACTTTAAAGATATAACTTTAAGAGTTTTTCAGCACAAATGTGTTTACATTTTTTTTAGGCATATCAGTCACTTGCTGCAGTTTTTTCTTTCTCTCTCAATTAGTACATATCCTCATGCCTCAGCAGCCCAAAAATGAATGTGAACAGATAAGCTAAAACCTGAGAATTTCAAGAGCAGTGAAGTGCATGCTTTCACCTCTCCCCCTTTTAAAAGTGTCAAATGCTTCCTGACACGCTTGGGTCCATGGAAATGGAACATATTTTCTCATTACATTAATTAATGGGGCTGCTTGGGTGGTATAATTCAGTATAAATTTCCTTTAGTATTCTGTCATACCTAAAAAGGATCTTATTTTTGTGATGTCTTTAAATTTTTATGACTTCTACTCTGTTTAGTCTGTGCGTAATCCTTCTTTTGAAAACTAATGTCCTAGAAAACCTGCAGGTTTCTCTCAAAACTGGCACATTCTGTGGTTTACAGTCGTTTCTTTTTCTTGCCTTCTTAGAACTCCCTGCGAGTCCTTAAGGTGTAGTTCACAGCTCAGAGAATTTATGATTACATCTTCAATGCGAACTCAAGCACTGCGATATATTAAACCTGACAAGATGCTGTTCATTAATCTCTGAAATATGGCCAGGTGTGATGTAATGAAGAGAGGCTTCCAGCTCAGAGAAGCCTAACACAGCTCCCAGCTCAGCTTGATGGTGGCTTCCTTTACCTCATCTGGGAGAAGAACTGCCTGGGTGGGGACTCTCACTGGAAGCGTAACTCCAGAAAAATGTGGTTTGGGGAAAATGAGACAGGGTAATCCCTTGCCGTGCCAGCGTTTCTCAAACAGCTCAGCTTCTGCTTTCCTTTCATTTCCAGGTTAGAACACTAACTTGGTCATGCTGTCATGAACCACAACTTCCCAAGGAAATGGTTTGATGGGCTGGAGGTACATTTTTACATATGGAAAATAAAAAAAGGAGCATTTTAAATATTGGAGTCTCAGTGGAGAAAGCAACATCAGGCTCAGAACACAGAGCAGCAAGTACTACAATTTACACACATGTTGTAACTTGACCAAAACAAGGCTTTAATTTGGTTGTGACAATTTACTCTTTTTTTTTTTTTTAATGAATAATTGTATCATTTCAACACAAAAAAAGGTAAAATCAAACCAGACCAAAAATAAGGTATACTCACCATTTCCACATCATTAATTCAAATCTCAACATATACCGATAAATATTCTTACCCAATTTTACGTCATGAACAGCACATGTAGAATATATACTGAGTAAAAGTAAGACTTTGAAACTCATCCCTGTCATGGCAACAGAAGAGACCTTGTGAATGAAACTCATATTCCCGAGTTGAAAAACAAACAGATTTTTTTTTAAATATGGAAAGAAAATGTGAAAATAGGCTTTTATACACTCCATGATTTAGCATTTTGCATCCATGAAACATTGAAGTCCGCATCCTAAAAGAAGTTAAGCCACTAGGCAGATTTGTTTTCTGCAAATCATAACCAAGTTACTTATTGCAACAGTGCAAAACTGGTTGGTTTTCACAGATTACTTGATTTGATTAATTTCATCCAGCTACAAAAGATAAATTTTGAGTTCAAAGATAGTTCCTACAACATCTACCCTGGAAACAAAAGACAGATCTTCTCAGAAAAATAAGTTTGGGCAACTTTTGTACCACCTTTTGAAACTTCTAGGAAAGAATGCAGAGCATGACTAGCCCTGCATTTTCTTCTGACCATGGAAAAGTTATCAGGAGAAGGCTCCTCTTTTTAACTTGTCTTTCTATTTTTTTTTTAATTGTTGTTATTATTACAGTACTAAATTCTCTCCTGTTTATTTCAGAAGCGATTTTGCTTAGCTCCTCCTGAGCTCCTCATTCATGGACAAAGTGAAAAAGACAGAATAGAATAGTAAAAAGATGGTGGAACTGAAAACAGACAGATCGGAGAGCTTGGATTTCTGTCTTAATGTGTATGGCCCCAATCACTGAACACTATCTTTAGAACAGAAATTACATCAGTAAATAGATAGGAACACACTGGAATTAGTCTGCAGAGGACTATTATACCTGAAATCTTAAATGACTAATGGATTTACTGCATTTATGCTCAGGTTATTCAAGTAGTTTTTGCAAATATTCCGGCAATTTACTTGCAGAAGTGACCAGGCAGATACTGATGGACGTTTCCCAAAAGTGAATCATGCATTTAACAAGAAACCAGATTTTTAGCATTGTATTCATCCATTAGATTAGAAATTTCACTTTTGGCTAGGTTCTCCATCAAGCTAAGTTCAAATATGATACTAAGTAAGTACTGCACTGATTACTTGGTTGATTATCACAGAGCCATAGAATGGTTTGGGTTGAAAGGCACCTTAAAGATCAAGTACTTCTCACCTCCCTGCTGTGGGCACAGACACCCTCCACTAGACCAGGTTGCTCAAAGCCCCATCTAAGCTGGCCTTGAACACTTCCAGAGATGGGGTATCCACAGCTTCTCTGGGCAACATGTCCCAGTACCTCACCACGCTCACAGCAAATAATTTCTTCCTATTATCTAAACTAAACCTGCTGTCTTTCATCTTGAAGACACCATCCCTTGTCCTAGCAGTCCATGCCCTTGTGAAAAGTCCCTCTCCAGCTCTTTTGCAGCCCCCTTTAGGTGTTGGAAGCTGCCCTCAGGTCTCTCCAGAGCCTTCTCTTCTCCAGGTTGAATAGCCCTGGCCCTTACCATTAATTTAGCTATATATCTCTTATTTAACTACATTAATTGAATGAAACATATAAAAATATTAAATGACTCACTCCAACCATTTGAGAATATCTTAAATCTTCAGAATTACTTTGAACTCACTCACAAAGAGAAGAAAAGGTGATGTACATCAAATTAAATATCCCACAACAAGAATTAATTTAGCAACGGTCAAGGTATGTTGCAACTTCCTCAGTTAACACTGCATTCCTGCCCTGAGTTAACATTACATCAATTCTGGATCAATTCCTGCCTTGCAAGATAATTTGACACAAGAGCTCTTGCTTTTGCTAGAGGTGCTTTATCCTGATCTCTCAGCCTCTCTAGACTGTTCCCTATTGCAGGAAAGGCATTTGGCAAAGAAATAAATGTTTCTTGTTAGATAAATATTTAAGAAAGCAATAATTGTGAAACAAAAGTACTCCAAAACTGACACAATATTCACCACATTTGGACCTTTTTTTGTCAGCAATAGCCAGATTTATCACATTTCAAGACTAGGAATGAAATTTAAATTCTCTTGATGCCTAGCCAGCGTCTTCACTGAACTACTGAACCCTGTAGACCTCTTTCTATACTAATGCCACATTCATTAAAAAATTCATTAGACCCAAGCATGATGGTACAACTCCAGTCAATCATTTCAGGTAAAGGTGGACCCAAACCCATGAGTGAATTAGTTACTTAATCCCAGGCTGCATAAAAACTTGGATCCATCATGAAAATAACTGGTAGAACAAATCAAGAATACATACTCAGACTTCAGGAAAACATTAAGTTGAAAATTCTGTCCACAAGAATGAAAATTACAGAAACTGGCTGCAGCCTTGGTTGCAATAATCAGGAACCAGTTATGGTTTCAAGCTGAAAGAGAGAGAAATTTTAGATTAGATATTATGAAAACATTCTTTACTGTGAGGGTGGTGAGGCACTGGACCAGATTCCCCAGAGAAGCTGTGGATGCCCCATCCCTGGAAGTGTTCAAGGCCAGGTTGGACAGGGCTCTGAGCAACCTGGTCTAGTGAAAGGTGTCCCTACCCACGGCACTGAAGTTGGAACTGGGCGATCTTTAAGGTCCCTTCCAATCCAAGCCATTCTATGATGGATTCTATGATTCCATTCCGTTCTATTCCAAATGATACTGCAGGAATTTGAAAGCTTAGATTCCTTTTAATGTTTTGAAAACATGTAGATTTATATGCTTTTTGACGCACTTATCAAATTAGCCACATAAGAAATAATGCAAGAGCTATTTTGAGCCAGGTTTTTCTCTCAAAAGTTCACTGATATATGGAGAATGAAATCTACAACTTGTATTTTGTATTTCCACAGTCTTTATGGTTCTCATGTAGAGAAATGATGTTCTGAGGATCGTGTATTTAACATCAACTATGTTAAAATAAATAATTGGGCAATAACTCAGAATACAACAGATTACTGTAACAATTTAGGCTAGTAGTCAGGGAAGGGATTCGCACTTGATGGTCTTGGAGACTGTCAGAAACACCCTTCATCGCATAAAAACGCAACTGTTGTTACAGATTCCAGAAGCAAAAAGACAAAACCTCTGTGAATTCCACGTCTCTTGCAAGAGCAAATGACAAGAGTTCTCAAAATCTTTCCAATGCTACAGGGCTTTCAATGTCACTGGCCAACAAACCTGAATCTCAGCTACAGAAGGAAATTAAAATTTAACTAATTATCTCTCAATAGCTACTAGAACAATTGTACAGATGGTTTATTCAGATAAATTAATAGCAAGTCGACACTGCCTCCTGCACATTAAATCTGCTGGTAATACCAGAAATAAACAATGTTCCCTTAGAGTATTGACACCAAAACTATTCTGTCTCTCTTCTTTTTCTTCTTGGCACTTGGCTAAAAGTTCTGGGCCAAATTTTATGTTCTAAAATTAAATATTGACACTCAAAATGTGTACCTTTTTGTCACATTCTACCCAAAGTTTCGGATAACTTTGAAAGGGCCAATTAATTCTTTAAATACATAATGAATATTAGTGACATCGTACAGAAAAGGAAGCAAAAATGAAGCTGGCACAACAAATCTGAACCTGATTTTTCATGCTAACTAGTCTAAGCTCCAGAAACACGCCGTTTCTGCTACTGGAAACCTATTAATATAGATTCTGAATAACAACCACTATGTTTGAAAAATATACACTAAAATGGTACTCAACAGACATAGAATAAACATGACTGGCATTATCCAATGACTACTTCTTTCTCTGCATTATCTCAATCATTAATGTATCCTCAGCTGTGTATGAACATCCACCACTCACAAACACACTTTGTGGCACAATCCCCTTTACCTGAAAATAAACCCTGTTCTTTGCAGAAGCCTGTCTTGCTTCACTCTGCAGAACCCCAGAGCACAAGTGCATGACTTACAGAAAAAAGTTTGAGATATTTATTCACTTGTGCTGGCACACCTCACCACACTTCTCGGTAAGTTTAATGCAAAACCCCAGGTGAAGCAGAAGGCTTTTCTAAACATCTGTGGGAGTCTGTCATACCTATACCCACAAACTATTTGCCCATTGAGATATCCAAAAGCTGTCACGGTCTTTAAAAAGTCAGCCTCCACCGAAACAGAATCCTTCTCTAAACAGAGTGGGAGGTTAACTGATTTCATTCTATCTGCTTCTATTCTTTGATTTTATCTTTTAATATTAATATCCTTGAGACCACCCATCAGCTAACCTGCTTAACAAAATACTGCCCAGTTATCTGATCAACATTTGCAGTGAGGCAGAACTCCCTAAAAAGACACATAAGGTAATTATTTAATTACATTCTTATATCATGGATCATTCCATTTGATTTGTTTAATATAAATATTCGAAACAGTATAGTGGGTATAGGTTGATATTTAAGATGGTGGGACACTTTAGCACTGAGATTTGATTCAACAAGATACTTAAAGCCAAGTAGTTCTCCTCAGATTAGTTTGCAAATAGTAATCCTCAAATTTCTTACCTTTAGAACTTAGTAAAAAAAATATTCATCCTCTTTAAAATTGGAAAACTTAACTTGATGTGATATAAAAAATAATTCTCACGCAATATATGAGATTTAGTGAATTACCTAAAGTTAAAGGAGAATGAGAGGACTATTTGTGGTGGACTTGGTAGTATTGATGCTTGAACTTGATGATCTTAAGGGTCTTTTCCAATCTAAATGGTTCTATGATTCTATTTTTAAAAACCCCGAGGGGAAAACAAACCAAGAACCATTGTTGTGTCTCTTTATCCTATATTGCATAAGCCACTTGTTTCAAACAGATTTCAAATGAAGGAAAGCTAAAATGGAGCATTGCTAAAGCCTCAGAAGATTGTAAAGCAAAGGAGGTTTGCATTACAGATATTAAAATAGCTGACTTTCCCATTTGGATAGCATACCACAGTCCAAAGCACAGAACACATTCCGAATGCATGGCTGCTCTGAAAATGCACCTCCGCTACAGGAAGGAAATACGGGATTAATAACGTTCTCTCCGAGAGCAGAATTTATGACTTGTCAAAGCACACAACACATGCTATACATGGACTAAAGAAAAAAAGGTCCATCCAGTTTCATTGATGTGTTGTCAACACCATGCCACCAAGTCCCAGAAAACGTGCCACCTAGTGGAGCCTATTCCTGCAACCCAGGAACAGCCAGATCTGCTCTGGTGCCTTCTGCTACCTTGCCTGGGAGAACTGCTCTGCATTTCCCATTCCTCTCACTGCAAACCACCCCTCCTCCTCTGCCCTCCCTGCAAAACTTGCTCTGCTTACCATTTAACCAAAGGATTTCTAGAATACCTGCTACTCATGACTAAAAACACCTAAATAAACCCTGCACCAATACCAAAATTAGTTGAGCGCAGAAAAACGTGCCAACAGGAAAAACCAAGCACAGCATTTTCTCTGCTGTCTGCCTAAGAGTGGAATCTGCATGAGACATTATTCCAGTGTAAGAGACATTATTCCAATATAAGATATTCCTAATTCTTTTCCCCTAACCAGAAGTATAGGGCTGAAATGACGAGAGAAGGGCTATTCACTGCTAAACAGGAAGACAGACACATACATAACTCACATGCCTGAGGAAACAGCTGGGAAAATTAATCTGGAGAGTGAAGAAGGCAGATGAGACCAAATAAGATCCAGTTTCAGCTATCTAGAAGAGAGTAACTTCTGAGTCTAAATTCTACCTTAGTATGCAATTTTCCACAGGATGACTTTATTTTCCAAAGACCCCCAGCATTTCTTCAGTCAGTACTAGCTAATTGTTCATATAAATTTATAGTACAAACCCAATCACCTTCACCTTTCACCAAAAACTAATTGATTCTTTTTTCTTGAATTTGAATACCAAAATACATAAGTTCTTTTAATCTTATCTTATAATTAAAAAGCAGACTTTTTTTTTAATGAAGCATAATTGTATTAGTTATAGGAATAGTCCAGAACAGAAGGCACCATGGCAGGAAACAAAAATTACATGAGTTCAAAAATTATGATTTGCATACTATATTCAGTTAAAAGTATGAAGTTCTCAGTGCTGAATCTCCCTTAGAAGAATAATACAAGACATGTTCATAGATCCCAAAATACTCTGAAAGTTGTTCTGTGCCCTTACCTCCTTTCTAATTGCAGGAAAACTCAAGGGTACTAAAATAACAAATAACTGACAGGGAGGTGTAGTTTCACTGTGCACTTTCCTTTTGCATGAAATTTTCTGAGTTTAAGGATCTTTACTTCATGTAGTGGAAGGTACAGTAGGCCATAAACATAAGAAATTTCAAGAGAAATAGAAAAAATATCCAGAGAAATACGAAATACAGTTACATATTGAGATTCTCTGACAGCTGCACCAATGTGCACTTCTAACAAGACAAGACCCATACAGACCTTAGAAAAATCACTTACAGACCTTTTTCCCCTCTCTTCTTCAGAATTAGTTGTAAGTAAATTTAACAGTGAAGAAGCAAAGGAACATAACCCACTCCCCAGAAAGCAGTGCCTGGAACCACCGGGACTCTAGTCCAACACACTACTCTTACAATTATGACTGCTTGGAAGATGTGTGAGTATAGACATTGTTTTACCAATTGGAGATTTATGGCAGCACACAGGTTTCTAACACAGATCCCATCAGTGCTCTGTTAAAGTCCTCTTGCTTGTGCTTTGAGAAGGAGCAGTCTGTCCAGAGAAAACAGACTAGGTTTGGTGATAACAGGGGAATGCAGGCATTTCAGAAAACATCCATGTTTTAGGATCACAGGAGTTGATATGAAGCATCTGCTGAGGAAAATGAACATCAGCTAGATTTTTATCATTTTACCCTATGCTGTAGTAGAGCCCAAATGCTCCTCTTGAGTTGCAGCTGCTTTTGTTTTGAACAAACAAAAAACCAACCAACCAACGATAAATTCTTGACATGTATCCAGTCTAAAAGACTCAATTGGACAAAAAGCTACAGAATGCTCTCACGCTCTGAAATAAAAAGAAAACTCCTGGAAAAGAAGGTTGGTTGTCTTAGGTGAGACACAAGCACACACCTCCTCACCCCAAGTTACAGCATGTTATGGGAAACAAAAATAGGCTGTACTTGTTATTTCTTGTAAAAAATAAATTCAGGTGGTTATTTTTTTCCCCTCCTGTCCCCAAAGCCTATACACTTCTGCAGCCAGGACCTTAGCTTGTAGATTGGAAAGGTAAAATGCTTTCACCTTAGGCAGGTGCAAAGATTAATAAATTATTCTACAATATCATGGCAGCTGCAAAATTACCTAACTAGACTCACGAAGATTAGTTTCCTTTGCTTCCAGATTGTCAAATGGTGATTTCCTCTTCTTGTAAGAATATTTGGTGTTCTGGTATAAGTACAAGCAGAGCCACAGTATTTCAGAATTTTGTGCAACTCAATTTTCTTTCATGAGAAATTACAGATTCCTCAAGTTTGTGTCAGCTGGAAAAAAAAAAATCTAATCTAAAATGAAGAGCCAATTTTAACGAGAAAGAATAAGCAAATTAGTCGTCCCACCTCCAATGGTTTCCTCATACACATTTACCCTGAGTTGTCCAGCACTGTCCATGCCCACAGCTAGCCTGTGCTGTGACACACACAGTCCCACAGCAGTGAGCCCGGAGCAGAGCATCCATCAATAATTAACGAGGGATGAGAAAAGCAACTGGTAACAGTTAAAGCAAGTGTTCACAGGCTGCTTTGAATGGGCTGCTCTGCATTCTTTTGCAATGAACAGGGAAAGCTGTGATTGGCTCCATATGACTGGCAAAGGTGATGATAGCATGACTTATGAGCAACCTGCCACAAAAAGTATTTATCTTGCGATGTATGAGGTGTACACCAGCAAAGATGCTCCTCTAGAGGCACATCACACAGTAGTTAAACACACAATTTAGTGAGGTGATTATAAAATCACCTCAATACTCATGTAAGCAAAGAACTTCTGCAGCCACAAGGCAATCACAGGTATCAGAACTGTGAAGAAAGTAGTGGATTTTACTTAATTCCCACTTTTGGGAACAAATCTCTATTAAATAATCTAAGACCTTGCAACCAGCACAACATGCCAAACGAATTACACAGGTATCATACTTAGAGAAAGTGATAGAACTTTCCAAGTCAAAAGTGTTTGCATCCTGCTGTGTGACACATAACCACAAAGGTCTCCTCTTGGCTCCTTCTGTTCTTTTCCAATCTATTGTAGTCTGGATTCTCTCTTACTCATTGCAATTTTGGTTGTTTCCTCTTTCAAGTTAAGTTTCCAGATGTTGCTTACCCAATTTTTCCCTGCCACACAGCATCCTTTGCCTGAACTTCTCCACCATTCCCTTCTGTGTTTCCCCCCACTATTCAACTCACAATCTAAGTCAAGATTTAGAAACCTGTTGTAAATTACATTAATTGGCAGTTCTTTCCTGCAGCTGTGTGCATTTCTTAAGACCACAGGCTTACAGGGCTTGGGTGGGGGAATGGGTCTTTTTTACCTTCTTTGGACACATTTTATACTAAACCAAATTGCACCTGGTTCCAACACCATCTGAACAGTCATGCTGGTACCTTTCAGGGGTCCTAGCAGGGACAGGTTTATAATTAGTTTGTTCAGTATTCAAATGGGTGAGAGTTGTACTGGAAACTTACAAGGAAAACTGGATTATGTAGAACATGCTTGAATACTTCATGCTATCATAGGTAGCTCATCAATTTTTTCCTACGTCCTAAATGCAAAAATACATTAATGAATAAAGAGCTTTAAAAAATGTGAGTCAGGAGGTTGCCTGGTAAAAAAGTAAGGCTGCATGAGCACGGGCAAAGAGTTTTATTAGACCTGCTAATAAGGAAAGTTTCTATTTTTATTTAGAATCAATTTAACCCACATAGTTTAGAAAATAATTATTTAGAGAATAATTTAGGTTACCTTAAAATTGCAGTATTAATTTCCACAGTTCATTTTATAATATGGCCTCATAAATTCAAAACAAAATACTGAAATTATTCAAAGAAAATATGAATAAAATCTACCAGTCAGACCACAGCACTGTAGTATGCCAAAATAAAACCCTGAATCTGTTCAATATCTTTGAGTCCTAACAAAACCATTCAAGAAAAGATACTGTTTCTTTATAAATGCACTACAAAATCAGTAAGGAAAAAGCAACTAGAAAGAGAAAATTAGAGGGAAACACTTTTGAGTTTAGATATTATTATGATTTTTTCATTTAAAACTAGGGAAAAAATCCTAGTTCTGTTGAAAAACGAAAAAGTGCCATCCAAATATTTCATTTCTAGATGTATCTGAACCAGAAAACTCAAAACCATGGTGGCAGAATATCTGTAACCAGCAAGGTTGTCTGTAGAACATTTACTCTGACCTCCAGTACCTCTTCCCCAGTCTAAAATACAGATTGCAAATCCAAGACACATCTTTAGTCACACAGGGAAACTAAAACTGCCTCCATCAGACATATCTGAGGCCCCAGCTGTGATTATCCTCCTGTATTCAGTGATCAGGGATGCAAATGAAGCCCTGCTCATTCCCAGTTCTGTGTCCCCTGTCCCTGCCGCCCTTTCCTCTGCCCTGTAGTACCCTGGCTCTCTCCTACGTGCTTTCCCCTCTTTCCTTCATCACTTTCTTCTCACCTCTTCCCTGAACTTCTTATTCTTTCAAACATTTTAGGACATTTTTTCAAAGCATTCTCAAAATATTCTCTCCTACCCCTCACCAACTGGAGGGAGATATGTCACATCCTCTGTGCCACCCATCTTTAGTAGCTGATTCAACAGCAGCACATGCCACAGCTGGCTTGGTGATACAGATGTTCTACAGTAAGTACATGTTTGTTCACTGATCAGTTGCTGGGACAAATGATACAAATGACCATCAAGCTCAAACAAATGATGTTCCTTCAACAAGAGCACTAATGGTGGTCTCCATGCAGTTACCAATCTCCCCAAGGATTGTAGGAACAAGGCATCCCTCAAAACTCTATCCTTCAGCCAAACAGATTTTAAACTAGGCAGCGTTTTTAAAAAAACATCACATGTTAAATTGTGAACATAGTGAAAAATGTAGTAAGTACAAATGACTGTCTCCATGCATAGAAAAATAAATTTCATATATTTCTGGCTGCATTTCAATTTCTGTTGGCTTTACTAGACATTGGAGGGTAAAGAGGTTGACAAGTAGCTTTCTTTTCATGTCTAGTAGAAGAATGATGCCACCTACTCTAAATCTTACAGCTCTTTGAGCTGTAAGACTCTATTGGCAAGCTTTTCACAACTTTTAAATGACAACATACTGACCAATTTATAGATGAATACTGAAACTCATGCAAAATAAAAGCAAGTTAATCTCATTTATCTGTTTTAACAACAGATTTTGTTCACATTTCCTCCAAGAATATACATTATTAAATTAGGCCAACGAATGCACTATCAAAACAAGTACACATGTCACTGATTTAAATTTTCCTACACCCTTTTTCTGTGTCTTGCTGTGCTGCCAGGTTTCTAATACAGAGTTCCTGAAAACAAGGAGCTTGGACAGGGTTTCAATTGATGAAGATTTGAATGCAGTGAAGCTCCACAGCATTAGACCAGAAGCTCTAGTGATGCTGTGCACAAAATATTGTTCTTTAAAAGTAACCCTGTTACAATTAAATTAACATGTAATAATACAGAAATTACATGCATTTTTTAGGATTACATACAAACCCCTGACAAGCGCGATTTATCTGAGGTTTGTCAGTGCCCCAACACGGCTTTACAGTGATTCACCACCCTGCTGGCCAATCTATAATGAATTAAGAGAGCTTCAGCTGCATCCAGGATTCAAAAACACTTGGGTTCAATTATCATCCAATCAACTAATAAAAAATACAAATATTTTTATTTTTTAAAACGAACTCGCACTATCGATTGGACTGTGTGGTTTAAATCAGCCATGGAATTTGGACAAACAAATAAGAACCATTTTACATAGCCAGCTGCACATCAAAAGTAATTTTGCAACACAAAAATTTTCTGGCCAGACCTGCCTTTCAGACAGTTATAGATCCCAGTGGAGGCATGGGAAGACCAGAGTTCAAATTCAGTTTACTATGGCAGTTCTCCCAGCTCTGAATCTCAGCCATGTGACTGGCAATGCTTACTGTCACCACAGGGGAGTCTTAAAAGGGAAAAGTGGTAGCTCTGACATTCAAAGAAAAAGCAAATACTACCACACAAAACTTGTGTAAGAGTAGAATGTTTCTCAGTAGAAATTTAAGCTGTTTCTTAGCATTGTGCTGGTATCTCATTGTTGCTTGAGAATGATTGCAGACATAGAATAAATACTATTAGCCCAGAAAAGTGCATTTGTCAGCTTATCTGCCTCACTGAGCACACTCTGAATAAAGTAGATACACCACGAAGAAAAGGTAAGAGACACAATAACTACATCTACATTAGCAAGCAGTGTTACTGAAGTCACTCACCTATTGACAGAGCAGTTACTACACTGACAGCCTCACGAACCTGACATCCCTGCACAAACTTGCTTCTTCAGACTTTCTGTTCTAGAATTGCTTTACTTTGGGGCTGTGGATAGAACACCAGTAGAGTCTAGAGTGTGCACTCCTGGAGTACAAGTTTCTCTTGAAAGGAATCCAGTTTTTGTTCCCTGGGACTTCACTACGATACAAACCAAAAATGCGGCAAGTGGAGACTACTGTGAGCTTGTTTAAAAGCCCACTCATGATCTGTAATAAACGTGTACCTGGGGTTTAACAGCATGAAAACGTGTTCCAGGGGAAACAAACCAGTACCTATTATGATCCTCCTCAAGTCACTAATGTTTATCATCACATATCCAGGCAATGGATTTAACACTTCTGTGCCTATCTTAATGCCAATACAATATGTGGAATGTATATGTGGCATTTCAATTTTTTTTTTTTTGCAAACTTTTCAAGTCCTTTCTTCCCAAATCCAACATTATACCTGTTCTACCAATCTCTGTTCTTTTGTAGTTTTCACATTAATGGTAATTTAGGGAGACTTCTTTCACAGAATCACAGATTAGTTAGGGTTGGAAGGGACCTCAGGAGATTGTCTAGTCCAACCCTCTGCCAAGGCAGGGGCACCTGGAGCGGGGGACACAGGAATGCATCCAGGTGGGTTTGGAATATGTCCAGAGAAGGAGATTCCACAACCTCCCTGGTCAGCTGTTCCAGTGCTCTGCCACCCTCAATGGAAAACAGTTCTTCTTCCGGTTTAGGTGGAACTTGTTGTGTTTTAGTTTATGGCCATCGCTCCTCGTCCTGTCACTGGGCACTTGTTGTGTTTTAGTTTATGGCCATCGCTCCTCGTCCTGTCACTGGGCACTTGTTGTGTTTTAGTTTATGGCCATCGCTCCTCGTCCTGTCACTGGGCACTTGTTGTGTTTTAGTTTATGGCCATCGCTCCTCGTCCTGTCACTGGGCACTTGTTGTGTTTTAGTTTATGGCCATCGCTCCTCGTCCTGTCACTGGGCACTTGTTGTGTTTTAGTTTATGGCCATCGCTCCTCGTCCTGTCACTGGGCACTTGTTGTGTTTTAGTTTATGGCCATCGCTCCTCGTCCTGTCACTGGGCACTTGTTGTGTTTTAGTTTATGGCCATCGCTCCTCGTCCTGTCACTGGGCACTTGTTGTGTTTTAGTTTATGGCCATCGCTCCTCGTCCTGTCACTGGGCACTTGTTGTGTTTTAGTTTATGGCCATCGCTCCTCGTCCTGTCACTGGGCACTTGTTGTGTTTTAGTTTATGGCCATCGCTCCTCGTCCTGTCACTGGGCACTTGTTGTGTTTTAGTTTATGGCCATCGCTCCTCGTCCTGTCACTGGGCACTTGTTGTGTTTTAGTTTATGGCCATCGCTCCTCGTCCTGTCACTGGGCACTTGTTGTGTTTTAGTTTATGGCCATCGCTCCTCGTCCTGTCACTGGGCACTTGTTGTGTTTTAGTTTATGGCCATCGCTCCTCGTCCTGTCACTGGGCACTTGTTGTGTTTTAGTTTATGGCCATCGCTCCTCGTCCTGTCACTGGGCACTTGTTGTGTTTTAGTTTATGGCCATCGCTCCTCGTCCTGTCACTGGGCACTTGTTGTGTTTTAGTTTATGGCCATCGCTCCTCGTCCTGTCACTGGGCACTTGTTGTGTTTTAGTTTATGGCCATCGCTCCTCGTCCTGTCACTGGGCACTTGTTGTGTTTTAGTTTATGGCCATCGCTCCTCGTCCTGTCACTGGGCACTTGTTGTGTTTTAGTTTATGGCCATCGCTCCTCGTCCTGTCACTGGGCACTTGTTGTGTTTTAGTTTATGGCCATCGCTCCTCGTCCTGTCACTGGGCACTTGTTGTGTTTTAGTTTATGGCCATCGCTCCTCGTCCTGTCACTGGGCACTTGTTGTGTTTTAGTTTATGGCCATCGCTCCTCGTCCTGTCACTGGGCACTTGTTGTGTTTTAGTTTATGGCCATCGCTCCTCGTCCTGTCACTGGGCACTTGTTGTGTTTTAGTTTATGGCCATCGCTCCTCGTCCTGTCACTGGGCACTTGTTGTGTTTTAGTTTATGGCCATCGCTCCTCGTCCTGTCACTGGGCACTTGTTGTGTTTTAGTTTATGGCCATCGCTCCTCGTCCTGTCACTGGGCACTTGTTGTGTTTTAGTTTATGGCCATCGCTCCTCGTCCTGTCACTGGGCACTTGTTGTGTTTTAGTTTATGGCCATCGCTCCTCGTCCTGTCACTGGGCACTTGTTGTGTTTTAGTTTATGGCCATCGCTCCTCGTCCTGTCACTGGGCACCACTGAAAAGCGTGTGGCACCATCCTCTTGGCACCATTAATGGTAATTTAGGGAGACTTCTTTCACAGAATCACAGATTAGTTAGGGTTGGAAGGGACCTCAGGAGATTGTCTAGTCCAACCCTCTGCCAAGGCAGGGGCACCTGGAGCGGGGGACACAGGAATGCATCCAGGTGGGTTTGGAATATGTCCAGAGAAGGAGATTCCACAACCTCCCTGGTCAGCTGTTCCAGTGCTCTGCCACCCTCAATGGAAAACAGTTCTTCTTCCGGTTTAGGTGGAACTTGTTGTGTTTTAGTTTATGGCCATCGCTCCTCGTCCTGTCACTGGGCACCACTGAAAAGTGTGTGGCACCATCCTCTTGGCACCTGCCTTTGAGATATTTATGATATTTATACGCATTGATGAGATCCCCTTCAGTCTTCTCCAGACTAAACAGGCCCAGCTTCCCCAGTCTTTCCTCATAAGAGAGATGCTCCAGACCCCTCATCATCTTCGCGGCCTCCACTGGATCCTCTCCAATAGCTCCTTGACTTTCTTGTCCTGAGGAGCCCAGCCCAGACACGGAACTCCAGATGTGACCTCACTAGGGCCAAGAAGAGGGGCAGGATCACCTCCCTCAACCTGCTGGCCATGCTCTTCCTGATGAACCCCAGGATGCCTTTGTCCCTCCTGGCTGCAAGGACACACTGACAGCTCATGGTCAACTTGTCATCGATCAGAACTCCAAGATCCTTTCCTGCAGAAATGCTCTCTTCTTCTTTTCTTCTTCTTGTTAGCTTCTTCCAGTGAATTATTTATACTGAATTCAGCACCACGAACTTAGACATACAAACTACATGTTTATACCAATAAAACTTGAGTACTGTTAATCAATCTGGAGTCAAGCAAGAAAAGGGAGCCCTGGCATTGTAACTTACCTCTACAAAACATTTCTTATATCCCTATACACCAAGAAGCAACTGTAACACAAAGGTTGAGAATTTTAAGGGACCAGGTAAAGATGTAGAACCTAGAACCTCTTCATAACTGGGAAGTATCACAGATGAGGAATGGCGGTAAATCTAAATTCAGGATACTGACATTATTCAAACTGTGTTGGTTGTTTGTGACATCAGCCAGTCTATACTAAATAGAGTGCCTAAATCTGGCACAATAATATCCAAGATGAGTATAAATGCTATTATGATAGAAGCTTGTTGAGAAATCAAAATGCAGCATAATAATGCAAACGGGTAGTGTAATTTGTGAGGAAAACCTATGCAATTCTCTAGTTGATTTATATTTCAGTGTTTGAGGGAGCTAAGTATACAGCTTTCTATGCCAAAAGCACATCAAATATGAGCAGATTGACAAAATACTTATTTTGGGGAACCCTCACCAGGACTGACCCAGTACTGACGCAAAAATCCTCTTTTTAGATGCCTTGGTTTTACTCATTCATACAACTGGAAGTAATGACCTCTTCTCAGCTTTAGCATAATGGTGATTAAGCTTCTAATCCAAACCTCTGGCAAGCTGTAAGCATAGCTAATCACAAATTGGAGGAACTGAGGAACAGGCTGACCCTGCAATAAGGAACATCGTATACTACCTCTTCTGTCACTTCTGAAAATCTGTAAACTCATAAATGCAAAGTCATAAACTATAATAGAAGATTACAGTTAGTGAACAAGAAAGATCCTTTCCATCCAACAAATTATTGAGATTTTGTGCAGGTCTTTTCATTGCCAATTTTATCTAGACACTTTAAAAACAAATGGAAATAATGTTGTCATATAGCTGCCAATTTGTACAGCGTACACACAGATTTGAAAAGCTTTCTCTGCAACAATCTTCAGCTTGTATTTTTTCAATAATGCTGCATCATTCTCCACCAACAATACAAATGCCATTAACACGTCTCCTTGTGAAAGTGTGTCCAATTCTGTATTATAGAGTCAGTGATGGCTACGACAATATGGCTTTGGCATTTAAAGGTGGTTTTGCTATCAAAAATGCATGGCAAAACAAAATGTTTCAAGAGTATCAGACAATATGGGAATTTTTCATCTTTAGATCATGCTTGACCTCCAGTCAGGTCATCCCATAGAACAGATTGGTGTTTCAACAGTAACTGTCAGATAATCAACCATATCAATAGAATTATTGCTATAGTGGCCAGCATTTGTGAAAAAGCCAATCAAGAGTTCAAAAACTACGTGGGCATTAAAAAACTCACCAGACACTGTATTTTTTCAAGTGACTTTTATAATTTATTTTAAATCTTCACTGCTGACGGCACTACAGCTTAAGGATAAGAACATTTAAACTTGTTTCAACAAGCTAACGCCAGGATGAGAAACAATTCTGTTGAGGTATCAGCAAGCATGGTATTTGGTTAATTACCCTGCCAAAAAGCAGAGTGATTAGCTTAGCTAAGTGCCAAATGCAGAGAACATTGTACAAACACTGCTACATGTATTGAGCCTGTGCCATACAATCACCAGATTACAGGGCTGTCAGTCTGCTACGTGCAGAGCTGAACTGAGTTTGTGTGGCAAGGCTTTGGTAACAGGGGGCCTACAGGGGTGGCTTCTGGGAGAAGCTGCTGTGTGATGGAGCCAGTGCCAGCCAGCTCCAGGACAGAGCAGCTGCTGTCCAAGGCAGCCATGGTGGTAACGCCTCGGGGAGAATGTGTTAAAGAGCTCCTGCTCGGAAGCAAATGACAGCCAGAGAAGAGAGGAGTGAGAATGTGTGAGAGGAGCAGCCCTGCAGACACCCAGGCCAGTGAAGAAGGAGGGGCAGGAGGTGCTCCAGGTGCTGAAGCAGAGATTCCCCTGGAGCCCATGGTGCAGCCCATGGTGAGGCAGCTGTGCCCTTGCAGCCCAGGGAGGACCATAGTAGAGCAGAGATCCACCTGGCAGCCCCTGGAGAAGCCCACACTGGAGCAGGTGGATGCCTGAAGGGGGGTATGACCCTGTGTGAAGCCTGCACTGGAGCAGGTTCCTGGCTGGACCTGTGGAGAGAGGAGCCCAGGATGGAGCAGGTTTGCTGGCAGGACTTGTGACCTTGTTGGGGACCCACACTGGAGCCGGTCTTGAAGAACTGCAGCTTGTGGGAAGGGCTCAAGTTGGAGACGTACATGGAGAAGTGTCCCCCGTGGGAGGGACCCCACACTGAAGCAGAGGAAGACTGTGAGGAGTCCTCCCCCTGAGCAGGAAGAAGTGGAAGAGACAACGTGTGATGAAAAGGCTGCAATGTCCCTTCCCTGTCCCTCTGCACCGCTGGATGGAGAGGAAGCTGGGAATCAGGAATAAAGTTAAGCCCAAGAAAAAAGGAAGGTTGGGCTGAAGGTGTTTCTAAGATTTGATTTTACTTATCCTACTCTGATTTTGCTTTAATTCAATAATTAAATTGAATGAATTAACCCGAGCCTTGTCTGTTTCGTCTGTGGCAGTAGTTGGTGAGCGATCTCTCCCTGTCCTGATCACCACCCACCAATCTTTTGTTACATTTTCTGTCCCCTGTCCTGCAGAGGAAGGGAGCGATGGAGTAGCTTGGGTGGGCATCTGGCATCCAACCAGGATCAACCTACCACAAGAGCCTGAATTCATATGCCAAATGGTGGGAAAGCTGGTCTACACAAGATACGTGCACAGAACAAAACAATGAATTTGTAATTTCTGAGTCAAACCTGTAGTCATACTTTTTAAAACCATTTAAGAGAATATTTCTGATACATAGCTTATAGACAAAATTATAATTAAGCTATTGCTCTCGCTGCATTACTGTCACTTATTTTTAAAACAGCTACAAAATTTATTTTCAAAGACAAAAGCAGTATGCCATTTTTATCCCTCAGATTGGGGAAGTTATGAAAAATATTACAAACACATCAAATTGTTTCTTTGCATGTTTTTCACCTAGATTAAATTTTCAACATACAAAAGTTGCAAAAGTTAGAAGGCAGTAGGTTCACTTGAAGGCTTTTTCAAGGGCTTCATAGCTCCAGCTCCTTGGGTTCCATGCAGTACAAATTTTTATCTGTGATGAGATCATATTTCAATGATAAAGCTTGGCAACTTCTCTAGAAAAGGCTATAAAGATAAGAATGTATGTCACAAGATTGTAGCCCTTGGAAGGAATGGGACTATTGCTCTATCACAAGTAGACAACTACCAATCTGACGGGAAAATAAAGTATTTCTGTTATTTTAAACTAATCAAAAATGCCCCATTAAGGAAAATACAACTGATATTTTTTAAAGTTATTTCCTTGTTAAGGTATTTTCTGTGAAGAAAACATTATGCATAGAGAAAGCACATTTTTCATTCAGAAGACAGAGAGACAGCATGTCATTCTCCACATTATTTTAAATTCTGGTTTTAGTGGGTGAAAAAAAGCTTACATATGGTGTACTTAATATTCTTTTAGATTAGGAAAATCCCTTCTTGGAATCAGGTTTTCCTAGTTCAATGGCAAGAGTCAAACTGAGC
Organism: Ifrita kowaldi; assembly: GCA_013398055.1. NCBI lineage: Eukaryota > Metazoa > Chordata > Aves > Passeriformes > Cinclosomatidae > Ifrita > Ifrita kowaldi. The sequence goes on from VZRS01001086.1 coordinate 217,164, forward strand.
CTCCGTGGGAGCAAACAGGCTCACCAAGTTATTCAGAAAGGCAGGAAAGACAAACTTGTTAAAAGGTTAACCAAGTTATAAGGAGAACATATTCTGATTCATTCCTCTGGCTGCGCCACAGCCAAAGGCACTGCTGTCCTCATGGGGAGAGTCAAAAGACACCAGGCTTATAAAAGCCCAGAGGGCAAAAGTGGATAACAACCAAAAGTAATGGCTTGAAGCCATCAGTACATTTCCTTCATTTACAAAAAGAACTTCAATATGTGCTTGAAATGCTTTGTTTTAATTTGTTAGCTGTTCTGCAAAGATCTCTTGATAATACAGAATTTTTCCACAATAAATGTTGGCCAGAACAAGTTTACTCTAGAGTTTTACTCTATCATTGAGCATTTACAAAATAAAATAAATTTAAATAAGTCAGGTTGGCCAAATGCAAACCACAAATCAAAAAAACCACCAAGCAGGACCATCCTCCCTGCCAAAGCTTAATGTGACCTAATGGGAGAGCTGTAAGAGGTTAGAGTTGGTGTTTTATGTAGCTTCATGTAATATTTGGCAAACCAAACGGGCTGGGTCAGGACTCCTGATCCTTAAGCAAACATTTGATGTAATTTTTTTTCACTTTTTCACTATAATAATACTCTGCATTCTGCCCTCCTATGACCTCAGCCCCTTTTCCCCAGGGTGGGTCGGATTTAGAACCTCCTTCTTCACTTACGAGTGCCATTTGAATCGGCCCCTTCCAGATGTGTTTCACCTCCACCCACAACAGGCCCTGCAGGTCCAGCAAAGCGCAGAGAGGGAAAGGAGCACGGGGAGAAGGAGCTGTGCCCTGGCAGCACATCAGTTGGCTCACAGCTTCTGCCTGAGTTTATTATTCATAGCACTGGTGGGAGGGCAGGGGGCAGGGTGACTCACACAACATCTTGTCTAAATTGAAAACCAATACCAATCCACACCCCTGCAGCAGAGCTGTGGTGGGTCACTGTGGTCAGCTCTGCTTCCAGGGGGTGTCTGGGCCCCAGGGATTTGCTGCTCCAGGCTGAGTAGGTCACTCACAATCACTGAAATGGGAGAGAACAGCAAGTTTCTCTTTCCCTCCAACCCCTTCAGAGAAGTGACCTCCACTGCCTGTTCCCTCTGAGAGAAGTTACTTAATGCTTGTGACAAAAGCGAGAGTCAGTGTGAAGTTATCTGAAATGTATTTTAATTTGAATGAAATATATAGAGAACAGTATAAACCCCCATCCCAGCACTCCAATTTAGTGCTACCCTAAAAATATATAAAATTAAATTAAATTAACCACCCTAACCAGTATCCATCCAAGTAGAAAAAGGAATGTTATTCAGACTGAGCTCCACAATATTTCAAACACAAGTGAACAAGAAGGTTATGGTCCTAACTACAGATTGAAAGAGTAATGTAGCATGGCAGAAATAAAGTGGTACTTTCTTTCAGGTACTGCTGTTGAGAAAACAATAGTTTAGATGTATTGGATTCAATAGCAAAGCATTTGCCTAGCAAAGTGAGAGTTAACACGTGTTCCATGTCTGAAACTAAAAATTCCAGTGTTCCTGCCACCATCAGAGAACTTTACTACTTCAGGATATGTGTGTATTTTCAACAGTGATGATAGACTTTTTTCACTAGTCCCACTGTCTGGGCTTTCACTGTTTAACAATTCTCTATAATCTCACCTTCTGCTTGCCCTCTTGTGCTATTTTTGACGACCAAATACCTAATCCTGTTGTCAACACACCCTACCCAGAAGAGGGTAAGTGCAAAGTAAAGAACTACAAAACCCCAGCCTGGAACAGGTGCTCCCAATGAATAGGGAGCTGGAATGGGGATCCATCAACACCAGCCCAGAGCTGCCAGGGAACCTGCTCAGCTGAGGATTGATAGGAAGCTCCTGGGATGCTCGAGGTTGTTTCAGCCACCTGGAGCGAAGCAAAGGCAGCGAGCACAACAGGAAATGTCCTGCCTCTATGCCGCTGCAACCTCTACCTCCCAAGAGCTCCTCCCTGCCTGGGATCCAACAGGGAGGAGATGCCCCATGTTTCCTGCTCAAGAGTGCCACAGTGGCCCCAAGTGGTAAATAAAGAAAACTTCAAGCAGAAACCTGCAAGTCTTCTTGCGGCGGAGCCAAATCCAAAATTAAAGGAATGTGTGACAAAGCTGCCAAAAGTGTGACACCTGGCAGCTCTCCCAGCTGCCTTCTACTACTTCCTTTCTAGCCCCCAAAGTATCTGTGATGTGAGTAAGGGGCACTCTTAAGTAGCTGTTGGCCCTTTCCCACTGCAACTGCTTGGAAGGACTCTTGGCTTCTTCAGGCGTCACTGGGTTAAGGTAGAGAATGTGGCTCCTGGGCCCCCTGCCCATTCCTATTCAGATGGTGGAAAGCAGCACAGGAGATGGCTGGATCCTTCTGAATTGAGGAAAGCTTCTAGCAAAATTAGGCTCCTTTCTTCACAAAGCTACACAGAAGAAAATAAAGCAACAGCCAAAAATCTCTGCCCTTGCTTTCTCTGAACCCTGATGTCAGCTGGAGTTAACTCCCACTGAACTATATTCCAGCTAAGGATGGGAATATCTCACTCTGTTCACATCTGTTTCACAAACCAGTGTCCACCCTGAGGTACTGACAGTGCCTTCACAATATTTTCCCAGTACCTTCAGTCCCGACACCTTGGAAGTGAGAAATGTCGGCTTTAGCTCTTTTCCTCGTGGGTAGGACACTTGCTCTTCACCCACGTCACAAAAGCCACAATTACAGAAAAATCTCTCCCACCTCACCCTTGCTTATAAACTCTTTTCATCTGGCTAAAATTAAATTAAAATTATTTCTTCTCAGTTTAGATTGATATTTCTAATATTTCATGTCCAGAGGGGGTAAAAACCCAGCAAATTACCAGTGTGTTCCATATTAGGTTACACTCTTCATTGAACTGAATGTCTCACTGACTCCTATCCATGTAAGGATGATTGTGTTTCATGTGTTAATGTTAAAAGTGTAATTATATGTCATCTTTTACCCCAAAAGTTGAGCACTGCACAAATATGCAGGTATTCAACCAACAAAGCTAGCTACAAACCAAGAGAAAAGGACTATTTGCACACACAAAAAACAACTCATAGAGGAGCAGAATAAAAATGGAAATATATTATACCTAAGTTATCACAAGGATAATTTAATTATTCAAATTATAATTTCAGTTGGCACAGATGTACACACACAATTCATACAAAATGTTCGAAATCTGTGAGCAATGCTTTCATATCTTACTGATAACTTGGAGGGCACAGGCATACAATTAATTATGCAATTATCCAGAGGAAAAAGCAGCACTGCACTGTTTCAAGTGAACTCTTGCAGTTCTTTGGAACATTCCATCCTGTTACCCATCTGACATTACTGTGTTGAATTTGAGACATCTGACATACAAAGTAGACACCACAACTGGTGGTTTTTTTTACACCATAACCATTTTTTTACAGCCCAGAAGATATAGTTTGATGTAGGGATTTAGGTTCTTATCCCTCCCAAGTCATTGGCTAATTGTGTGAAATCAGCAATTAATCCCTGTAGTAATCCCTGCTGGTAAAAAACCACCTTTTGTGACCTCTGAATGAAATGTAAGATATTGCCATTGCTGAGGTGACCTGAGCAATTCACAAATAAGTTTAAAAATTGAAAAGGCTGTGTTAGGGAAACAACTTTTATATTCCAGACTATAGACAGACACTGATACAGAAGATATAGACAAGACATATTGAGGCCCAAATCCCTTTTTGAGTATCCTATCATTACAAAGACCCCTCAGAAAGCTGTAGGCCAAAGCCCATTTGTTTTACATGACCAGCATCTTTGAAAATTGGACACTTCAAACTTAAATGAGCTTCAATATGGAATTTTTAATTGCATCTTGTCAGTGCGTTTTTAATAGAAGTTTTCTTAACAGAGAATCATGAAGTATTTAGTTTAGTATGGAAGACAGTAATTTCTGCTGGAAAGTCCATTGAAGAATAACTATGAAAAAACACACATCTTTCCTTTTCTAGAATTCTGGGTTTCCATTTGGGCCTGAATGCCAGAAACCAAATGCTTCTTTTCCTACCTGTCATCCGTAAAGAAGCAATCATACAAAAAAAAAATTACCTAATTTTTATATTCCTCTTATTTCTGTAAATGTAGCCACTTTCTATCTTCCTAAAATGAAAGAGTTCACACAAAATTAAGACTTGTCTTTTTCAACATCCTATCTCCCTGTTTATATCTCCGTCTCAGCAGCACAATTTCCTTAGGAGCATAACTCCACTCAAAGACTCAAGCTCTATTTGCTCATTTGCTTCTGCATCTCAGGAGCCATTCCCTTCTGAGAGGGATTTCAAAATCGGTTTTCTCAGTGAAGATTTGACCATTGGACCCTCCATACAATGTCCAGAGTCTGGCAGGAAGTTGCCTCGGTTGAACTAGAAACTGGAAACTGGAAAAAGGGAATCATTTTCCTTACCATGTATCTCTTCCCTTGGTCCTCTTTGAGTTACTTAGCTTAAAATTGCCAACTGTTTACACCCTAAGATTATTTTAAGTGTAGGGCTGAGGTTTTTTCTTTCACAAATTTAATTTCCTCCATTTAAAAAATAATTAGAAATTGTTTTTGAAGGAATGGGCTACTTGAGCACTGCCTTAGTGTAAAGGGAAGATTCCACTGGCCTGTACTCATGTCTCTTGTGAGTTAGTGTTTAATATTCAGTGGCCTCCAATATAAACTTCATTGTATGGGTGAAAAGTAGCACATCAGCATAGAATGGAGATGCTTCCCAAGAATTCAGTTTCTTTTAGAACCTTGAAAAAAACACCACAAAATTTCAAAAAGTTGCAGCTTACACCACAAATCAAGGAGGCATGGTAACCCCAAAAGAAAGCATCTGGTCATCATTACACAGCCTGCTGTTCTATCACAGCACGTGGGAGATAGGGACAGAGAACAGCAATTTTTTACAACTGTACAGAACATTCAAATCTGCTTAAACACAGGGATTTGGTAAAACAGGATTAGTGAACTAAACCTGCTGTTGTACACATCCCAAACAAAAGTAGTGCAGCGACACAGTGGTACCGTAATTGCATCAGGGGGCCTGTCAGAAAATTATTGAATAGCTGAAGCATTAGGTATTTTAAAATTTATTATATTTTGTGACCAAACTGGCAACTGCAGAGGGGTTGGGACTATATTACAGTGTAATAAAAACCTCATAAAACATTTAAACAAACTCACACATCTGCAGAGAGATGGGAGGTATTATGTAATGCAAGTAATTGCTAAAGTCACCTCTCACCCTGTGAGCTGCTGCAGGAGCAGTGCTCAGTGTAAAGTACCTCTGTGGTTTCTCACTGTCTCACTCACCCCCCACCCCCAAAATACACTCACACACTCTCGTTCATGGATGTTATTTACAAAAAGGACACCTGTGTTTGTGTGGTTTGGTGCTTTTTTCAAAAATATATTTAAAAAAAAAAAAAAAAGCTGAAAATGAAAAATGAAAAAATCTGGAATTATTTTCGTTTCAAACAAATAAGTGTAGAGGCAAAAGAGATCCAAATCTCATTTCATCTTAATCCCCATAGTAAGGAAGTCTTGGATACAGGTCTTTCCTTTAACTCATATCTAACAACCTCCAGAGGATTTCACTGGATTTAATAAAGAATATTCCATGGACAAATTCTTGACCTACATCCTAGGCTGGCATTCCCATTGTGTTTGTTCTTAGAAAATTTAACAAGAGCTCTACAGCATTCCTTTTGCAGATTGCCAGAGAGCTTATGTCTCAATTATATGCAAATGCAGATGATAATGTGTGAGGTAGGATCCACAATTTCACTCAGGGGACTACCTCAAAACCAGTCCAACAATCAACAATGCTCCGTCCAAACCACAAAAGACAATGAGAGATGAGTGCTTGGAATGTTTTAAAAAATTATGGCCGCCAAATTGTTTGAAGGCAGTCAGGAATGTATACTGAGGACTCATTAGAGTTCCTCCCTGGCTGCTCTCTTCACTGCAACATATTCAGATCAGCTCCCAGAAGACCCTTGATGAAATATTAAGTTACTGAGCTGGAAAAAACAAATATCTTCAAAGTTTCATTTCTTTCATTCTTGATTTTGTACTGACCTACTCTGAGACATGACACAACATGGGATAAGAACACTCTGCAATGCAAAACAGCATAACCACCACCTTTCCTACTATTGAAAATACCATTATTTTTGCCAGCTGGAAGCTGAGCAGAAGCTTTGTAAAACGCTGAAATCCTTTGTAGCCTGGTGGTTTATGTGAACAGATATTATCTTAGAATACTGAAAACTTCCATGCACTTTGTTGTTAATTCGTTTCTTTTCAGCTTTTATTTTCTAACTTAAAAATCACATTTTCACGTATAAAGGTGCAGACCAACAGCATCCATAACCCAAACTGTAGGCAGTAAAACCACTCTAAGTAGCATTATATGTTTCATCTTCCTCTGCTAGCAATGTGTCATTAGTAAGAATATTCCAGCACAGGATAAAGAGAAAGGGATGGATGAGTGGAAAAAAAATCTACCCATAATGGTGATTTCTAGGCTGTTCAATTGTTCCCAAAGAACAACTCAGACACAGCAATGTCTTCCCAGCTTTGAAAACATTTTTCAGAGCTATCATGAGACAAAACATATTAAGAAAAGCTGCTGAAGTCAACTCTAAGTAAATTACTTAGAAGTAACTTCTCTCCCATATATTATTTAAATAATATATTAGAAGGTAAATTTACACAGTGATTCTCATTTACCAGTCTACCATAAAATCATGTTGTGACCATGGATTGGAGGAGTTCTGAACTTTTTAATATTTTGGAAGAGACCTTGAAAAGAATTCCAGCTTTATCAGCTTATCTAATGAAACCAGCTTAGCTCTCCCACGAGACTCTTCCTCTTAAATCCCATATAGTGTAATCCCATATACTGTAATGGAGAGCTGCTCAGTGAAGCACAGAGCCCCCCTGGCTTTGGGAAGAGCAAGCTATAGGGGATATTAGGGATATAATGTCTCCATGACACCATATAGTGGTGGGTGCAATAGTGTTTAAGCAGGACAGGCATTCACCAAATCTACTTTTGGAGTTCTGACTGAAGACTTTTTGATGTCTGTGATTGGTAAAGCTCAAATTCTCCTCCAGTGGTTTGGAAAGATCAACATGCACTTCAAAATTACAGTATAAGACCTCATAAAATAAGCTCCTGGTCTTACAGTTTTGGGAGCTAGCCTAGCTGGACTCTGTAGGGAATGTGTTATCTCTGCATAATCCTTTAGGCAGATCACTGCCAGCATGGTTCCCACAAGAATTTAAAATAGTTCAGGACTAGTCATAGTTTATAAGGGCATTCAAGGAACCACTGTGCTGGTTTGGGAGTCCAAAAGCTCAGCACTACTGTTGCTATCTTTCCTAATCATCTCTTGGTATAAGAGAATGCTTTATGTCAGTATTTTATGACTGTGTCTCAGCAGTCCTGCAGCTCCAAATTAAGCTTCTGTCCAAGAGGAAGGCTACGTGTACAAACCAAAAACTTTAAATTACCTTTGTTGACATGAAAAGATCTGGAATGCCAATGATGAATTAGACACATTCTAGGGTCCATGTAATTTTTTGTACTGAAAACTTTTAATACATATATAGATGCATATACTATAGCTCAGTACCTGAAAGTAGTCATGATAAATGTTTATGGAAAAACAAATATAAGAACCAGGCAAGCATAAGCAATATTTCCTGGACACACTGTTCCACATCTAGCCATGTGTGGCTTTTAAGAGAGTTTCTGGGCTATTCATGTTATCCATCATCCTATGAATTCAGTGGAGATCATGAATTTATGATGGTCCCAAAAAGGAAAGAGATTCAAATTAAATAAAGACCAAAAAAAAAAAAGGAAGCATAGTTCAAAACTTTCAACTCACAACACCTTAATTCAGAACCTGCTGTCAGCTGAGAAGTGTGTTAGCTTCAGTGTAAGACAGACCAGGCCCTAAAGGTTTGGGTAGCTGATGCACAACACAATTATTACAGCTTAATTAATTCTAAAGTAATGTACGTTCAAGTTATCTCAAAGAATTGCTAACATTCCTAATACACAACAATCACGGTGTGTTTTTTATCAGTGGATAAACTCATATTTCATTGAAATGAAGTTAATTACTCATTGACTTTCACTTTCTCTTGGAAAGGCGACTTTTTAAAGCTTTCAGTGAAAGCTCAGTGAGTTCTTTGTATCCCACATAAGTAAGATGGCATCTTTACTAAAGTGCCTCTGATGGAACTGTTTCTGTTTTTTACTGATGTAGAAACAAGCTCTAACTTAACATTCCCCCAAAAGGGCAAAAGTACAAGTAATGTGATATTTGAGTACATCCTAAAATATGATTAACAAATATTTATCAATAAAAATTGCATTCATTTTTCTGGGACAGAATATCAAGGAATGGCATCTTAGAGCAATGCATAGTCCAAAGTTTCACAGGGGCACAGTATTGAAAAATGTATAAATAGCATCTGTTAATCACAAAACATCAGTAGAGCTGCCAAAATGAAAAAAAAACAAAACAAACCAACCCTGAGAAGTAAAGTGACATCACAGATAAAAGAAAATACATAGATAATCAAGGAAAATGCACTTTTCTTTAAAGACCTTAATCTCCTTAAAGTGAGGGATTTTGCACCTTATTAAGACTGCAGAACTCCTAAAGACAGAGCACAGACTGGCTGTAGATTTCTTTCAAACTAGATAACACAAGCTCCATATAGAAAACTGGTCAGCCATGGTTTTTATTGTGCACTCAAGAACAGAGAGAATCCAGGCACAAATAACAGTGTCTTACTGTTAAAGTACATGCCACTTACAAGACTGAGTTATTACTAAGTGTAGAAATCACGCAATGTAGTCTAAAGGCTATTTTACAGGATTTTTGGAGGAAGTAAATCACTGTTCTCAGTAACCAGTCTCTTTCCACTGATGTGCAGTAAGCAGCACAACAATGCATGACTGCTGTACCTGCTCTCCTTGGCTGCTGCGAATTATCGTCATTCTGGGGCAGTCAATGAAGCTGTATTGGTCTGGCACGGCCTGGTTTTGGGTATCTGGGTGGGGCCACAGAGATGGCTCCTGTGAGGAAGCTGCTGGAAGCTTCCCACCATGTCCGGCAGAGCCAGGGGCTGATGGCTCTGAAGATGGACATGCTGCTGGCCAAAACTGGGCCAGTGAGAGAGGCTGGTAATGCCTTTGTGGTGACAGATTTAAGAAGAAAATCAAAACAAAGTCACAAGGTTTTGGATTGGAGCTGGAGAAGAGGAGGAGGGGGAAAACAACACGAGGACACCAAGGTCAGTGCAGAAGAAGGGGCAGGAGCTGCTCCAGGCGCCAGAGCCGAGATTCCTCTGCAGGCTGTGGTGAGAACCACGGTGAAGCAGCTGTGCCCCTGCAGCCCCTGGGGNGCCGGGGAAGTTCAGGAGAACTGTGTCCCGTGGGAGGGACCCCACGGCCTCACAGGGGAAGGACTCCTCTCCCGGAGCAGCGGGAGGAAATCTCGGTGATGGACTGACCAAACCTCCATGCCCTGTCTGCCTGCGCTGTCGGTGGGAAGGAGGGAGGGGCTGGAAGGGGAAAGGTGTTCTAAGGGCTTATTTTGCTTTTCATTAAGGTCCTTATCTCATTCATGAAGTGCTCATTATTTTTTTTTTCCTTTTCCCTCCTCTGCCCAGCTGTGGCAGGGGAGGGTGAGGAAGCGGCTCTCGTGGGTGCCTGGTGTTGGGCCAGTATCAAACCACGACAGAAGCCTCTTCAACTGATATCACAGTGTAAATCTAGTAACAGCTATGAGAAGTTTAGTCTAGCTTAATATTCCTTCAACTATGTATGAACTGATGTTAATCAAGTTAGTATATATAAAAGCAATGCCTATAGAAGTAGGCATATATAAGAAGGAAGTGAGGACTGGAGTTGATGACATAAAAAGTGTCTTCAATCCTGTATCTCTGTCATTACCCCTCAAAAAAAAAAAAGTTTCCATGACTGTGATTGTCAAATGAAATGTAACGATGTTGGTTTGTGAGTCAGCAGTACTGACTAAAACTAGGAACAAAATTCATTGAGTTCTAATTCATGGTCTGTCTCCTTGTTTGAGAACCAGACTTTTAGAAGGATGCTACGAAAATATTTTTGAGATTATATGAACAATGATATTCCTCCACAGAATATGGAAGGAAAGTAAGTATCCCATAGAATAATAAACTAGTCTATTAAATATTGCAGCTTTAAAAACCACTTTAAAATATTAGATATTTCTATTAAAGTCATTTGTTGGATTTTTTTTAAATCTCTTTCTGCCTTCTTTTTCTAAGCAGTAGAAACATTAGAAATTCTGGACTTAATGACAGTATGTCAGAGGACATGCCCTCTTGGGAGAAAATGAGTTCTGGAGGCATCACCAGCTAAGTCTTACACTTTCACCAACTGCTCATTACTCCAGTTAATCCAGATCTTGAATTCTGAAGTGCTAGAGAACAGCACTTCACACAGCTGAGGGAGAGATGAAAATTCAATTTTAAATACAAAGTATTCAGTCTCACCCCATCTCCCAGGAGTAACTGGAGCTGTTTCAGCAGCTGGTGGCTGCTGTGCCATGTGCCCACACCATCTCAGTTTTCACAGATCTTACTGGAATTCAAGAAGAGGTGAGGCAGGGGCCACTCTGGTATACACACAGGAGGAACTAACTTCTATCTGGCTTTTATGCCTGCATATATATGCCACAGTAGTGCCTGGCAGCTTATCAGCAGGCCTAATGCCTGCTGGCTATGTAAGGAAAGTAACACCTGGAAATCCTCCAGCTATTGGTAATAATACTCCTCTGTCCGAGGAGGCCTGACTAGAGATTTGGAACAATTGTCTAGAAAGTGGACATGAGAAAAGTCTACAACCACAGAAGCTTATGCAAATAATAATTATGTTTAAAAGTTCATTGATATTAGATATACTTATGACTGAAGGAAATTTAAGTCCACATTCTGACTTCTTCATTCCTATCAATTAGACGAAGTAGTATTGACACACAAATTCTGTATGAGTGATGTGGCTAAATCCCCACTGATTCCAGCCTATAATTTCAGTCAGCCTGGTCTTCTGCAGCAAGAAAGAGGGATTTTTCAATTATTGAGAGACTTGTTCTATTTGTACATAAAAGATGCAGGACAGATGATATGTTGGTAAGTACAGGCTTATTTAGCCCATTTGGTCCAAGAAAAACCCATCTGCACAAAAAACTCTTCTAGCAAAGGATTTAAAAACCTCTTAGCTGGTGATTAAATGGCTAACTGTATTCCCATTGCCCTTTAGAGGCATGAGAAATCAGGAAAAGAGGGTGGAGTAAACTGAAAAGAAGTTAGTTGCTCAAGAATAGTTTACGCCAATGCAAAAGAAAAATTGGAATTCTTTCCAAAAACAGGGAGTTTAAGTGAAAGTCACAATCTGTATTTAGTCCATTTGTGTGGGATTTCACGCTGAGGAATGTATTTGTTTACTTTTCAGGAGAAGCAGCCATGCTTACCGTAATCCCAGAAATACATGAACTCTATTGAAACACATTTCAGCAGCACAGCCCAGGAATTACCACTCCACAGCACAAGTGTGTATAGAGCCACTTTACAATGGGGCTTTCCTTCTTCCCTTTGAACATATCTTTCTCCTACAAGTAGGGCTGTGGGGACCATCCCCAAGATCCCCAAACTGAGGATTTTCTGTGCTTTGGCTTCTGCTCATTTATAGATGAGGTCTCAGTTGTCACTTTAGTAACATCACGGCTCTAAATGAAGAAAGGGTCCAAAAATTCAAATTGTTCTCCCTTTGCCAAAGCTTGCAAGACAACAACATTGAGCCTGAGTCTCAATAAACATAAAGATATTGTCACAGAGAATCAGAGCTATATCACAGAAGGTATTCCCTGAAACAGTTCCCAAAAGTTTGTTGTTTTGCCAGCCAGTGGAAACCAAAGTCCCAAGCTGGCGATCTCAGTTCCCTTGGCAATGTTTGGTGAGAGACTTCAAGAAAGAGTCCTCAAAGGGAGCAAGCTGAGCTTGGAGCTGTGTAAGACTCACCTACACCAAATGCCTTGGACATGGATTTGCTTTATTCCTGAAACTAGAATATGTTGACACAACACAAATAGAATTGCAGCCAGTACACCTACACCACCAAGTGCTGTGGTTTCCAGCAGGGATACTTCAGGACTGGGGTGCACACATAGCCAGCCCAGAGTCCCAGATGGTGGTGCAGATGTGCCCCTAAACACCTCCCTCTGGACTATGGAGGACAGGGGATTTCCCTCTCCCTCACCCACCCACCAGCCACGTGCAGGGCCAGAGCTCCCCAACCTTTCCAATCCAGAGTGATTTCAACCCACATCTGTCACTTGTGTGGTGGGTCAGAAAGGATGCAAGAGTGAGGAAAGTAAAAAGAGGAAAACAGTTTATAGATTTTTCATGTTAAGCTGACCCACTTGAAGGAAACATTCATCAGGCCAGCAGAGGGAAGAGAACACAATTCTTCCCAATTCCTAGAGACGTGCCCAAACAACCAGACTAGAGTATTTTCCTCTGCTCGTTCATAAACACACACACAGCAGTGACTCATAACTGCTAATTAAAATCAGATGGGGGTGATTCCATAGAAAGCCAGAGGAAATGAACCAGTGAAAATACAGGTCCTATGGTTTTCTGACATAGTCAGATAACAGCGTGGGCATTCTGCAGCTTAAAAAACTGTGTTAAGAAACGAAGGATGGCTCTTATTTAAGCCTTTAAATTGACTTCATGACCTAAGCCAGTGCTCACATAGATGCAGGAACACATGAAATTCCTGGGGCTTCTCAGGGCTCAGATGAGCCCAGGGAAAGACAATTGCAGGTTTTCTGGTACAGGCATCTCTTGGAATTTTGCACAGCTAAACTCCATTCCAAAAGAGTAATTTACCACTGCTGTTACACCTACTCTATACAGCATTTCTGCCAAGTTCTAAATTATCACAGGGGAAGAGATAGCTTTAACTAAAGTACCTGAAGGACCAACAAAAATCTAGCAGAACAGAGCGTTTTTCTGGCATTCTTAGGTTCACCTCCCATGCACAAGTACACCTAAAAAAGAATCTCTGATCAATTGAACAAAATTGATGTGACATTATTAGAAACTCAGCTTTTTCCTATCTTGTGAAGGCAGAACAGCATTGTCCCCTGTCTTCAAGACAAACTGTCATAAACTGGACTGGCAGTAGCCTGGCCTTCAGAGTATCTTACATTAAATATGCCAATATTGCTTTTATAATTACTTACATTTTTGTATTGCAGAAACATTATTTTTCTCATGGCTTCTCAGTCCCCATAAATAACTTTCTGTGAGTTACATATGGCTTCATATGCACTGTGTACATTCAACTCACAGAACAATGGGTGACTCACTCCTTTTCTGTCATTAGATTAAAACAGATTCTGCATTTCATGTCAGGAGAGGAGTTGATATGGTGCAATTTACCAGCACCAGTCTCTTGTCTTATTTGGAGTTTGGCATCATAGTCCCTTCCTCACCTTGTATCAGGATCCTGGAGACAGCAAGTGTAAGAGAAGGCATAGTTTGTTAGCTTTCTACCACACGGGCAATATTCTTCCCATGAAAACTCCTACTCCTAAGTGTTCTTGGTACTGGAAGCCTCCTCAACAGGATAGAAAATATAGTCTTTGATTTTGGTACAGATTTGTTTCTTCAAGTTTTGACTGTGCATCAGTTTGGATTGTCCATAAATGTCAAAACTAAGCACCTGAAACGTTCTGCACATTTTATACTCTCTGAACGTTTTGACTTCAGAAAGCCTGACACCATTTTATGACATGTAATAGTTATTTCCAGAGTAATAAAAAGAATTTTCTACTCAATAGCCACCTCTGATGCGTGGAATAAGCCTTGAGCAAAATTAGGTCTCTGATATGTCGGTACAATATATTAAGTAGAGATTATTGAGCTTGATGTTAGTCTTTAAGTTAAATAATTGATGCACTTGCAACAGTCCTTCGAGACAGCTCTGACAAATTTTGTGTGTATTATTTAATGTTAATTTTAGTTGCACTATGGCATTTATGAGATTGATTCTGCTAAACATGTATGAGTAACAAAAAATGCAAACTGTCACTATTTAGCTTAGTGTGCCAAGACTAAGCTGTTTTAAGCATAAGCTGAAGCATTCAGTATGACAATGCTTTCTGCATGGTCCTGCAAAGTTCTTTGGAAGAATTAGACACAAAATAATCACATGAATCCTGAAGCTGTAATTTGTAATTAGAAGCAAATTGCTACAAAAAAAGGAGCCTGTTTGATTTTGCTCCCTATAATAAGAGGAAATGGCAAGTGTGTGTTTAGGGAAGATTAAAAACCAGAACTCTGCTGAGTTTCTTTATCAGTCACAAAGGTATTTCAACAACTATTTTACTTTCTATTATTTTATATTACATTATAAATAACCTAAAAAACACACTATGTTTGGAGGCTTAATGAATAAACCACTGTAGAAAGTGCAGCTCATCATCAAACATAATTTTCACTACACACGTCTCTTGTATCTTCCTATGTATCAGCCAGCACATCCCTTTACTATTATTCACACAGAATTTTTTGAGAATGATAGAGCACAATGGTATCATGTTGTCTCATCCACTCACAGAGTTAATAAAAATGTTACTGTTACAGCAGTTTTTAAAAAAACCAAATTTTTCTCCTAACCCTTTGAAAGGAAGTGTCCTCAAGCACACTGTCATTGACAAAACCCCAATTTTGAAAGTTTTTTTTTTCTCATTAGTGAAGTACAGCCTAACAGTGCCTTTACTGTAGTCTTGCGTGAAAGTAATAATTTTTCTGTACTTTTCCTATGACAAATTTATTTTTCCTATATGCTTTTACTGGCTGGTGCAGTTGGCATGGCTTGACTGACAATGAGCCAGAAAGATGTTGAGTGTAGGGAAAACTCACAGCTCTCTCAGCTGCTGGCACAGGGGAGGGGAAGAGCACAGCAGAAGTGATGCATTCAAGCACAGCCCTGTGAGTTAGCATTCCCTGCCTGCTGGCTTGGGAACACTGCTGCCAGTGCATGCACATGCAGATTATTCACACCCCTGTAAACTAAGAGAAGGTGTTGGAAACTAACTGCACACAAAAACACAGCAAAATGTTGTAAGTATTCATCAATTGTATGAGAAATGAGTGCTGTTATTTGAGCCCAGGATTTTGAGAGGTGAAGTTGATTTGCAAACTAAAATGCACTGTCTATCATGCTTAAAACAAAAACTGTGAAGGATGTTTACAGCACCTGTAATGTTTGATTGTGTTTTATTACCAGAACAGAATTATAGCCCTATTAGGACACCAATCTGATGAATTTTTATCATTTATGGGAACACCACTGGATCACAATACTGTAGTTGAGCCTTAGGGAGAGCACCTTAATAATTCTGTGACAGACTCCATCAGGCGATATAACACCAAAGGAAAGAGTGAAGTTGGTGGTACTGAATAAATTTGTATGACAACAACTCATCTTAAATCTCCAGAGTCCCAGTTCACTAATACCTGGGCATTAGTGATTTGAAGGTATCACTACCTACAATTTGAATTTTAAGATGACATTCAAAGAAACTTTGTGAATTTTTATGTGAACATATGAGGAGGAAATAGCAAAATATCTCTCTGGTAAACAGGTTCCTCTGCTTTTTAAACAAATACTGGTTATGCACATGCCTTCAGGAAAGTAAATTAGAAAAACTTCAGGAAGTGAAAACACATATTAAAGAATTACTATCATGCTTTGTGAAAAATGGGGAAATCCTGTTGTCAGACAAAACAAAAATAGTTCTGAATCAATGATGTTGAATAATAACGAACACATGGTTTTTATTATTTAAGAAAGCCCAGCAGACCTAATAATGACACAGGACAACATTATAGGTGTCAGCACAAACATACAAGCAAGATGACCTAATTATCCAGCCCAACAAATGCCCATAAATTCTTTTTCTTCTTACTTCAGTGGAGCTCAGTAAGTTATGAAATCCAGGAGAAAAAGAAAAAGCAGATACTGTAAACAGAAGCAGATACAATTCAAAAAGAATTTATCTCAATAAATGCTAAAGTAGACATGGACAGAAGAATACATACATTAAGAGCTAAAGTACTTTCTTTTTGGAATCTGTGATGACAGAAACCAAGATGAATATGACACTATCTGACTAGCCTAGGTTTAGTTGTTAAGCAGTGTTGGCCAAAAAGTGCATTTAATAGAGTATATCTAAGATCCAGTTCTGCCTGTGTTTGAAAAGGAATGGCAGGGAGGAATACAAAGAGATCTTCTGCAAACACAATCAAGTGGATACCAGAGCTAGAAGTGGAAAAGCTTTAGAAACTACATTACTTGTGATATTTTTGAGAAGCGGGAAATGACAAGTAAGTTCTGTGGCAAGGAGTTTATTTTAATGGAACAGCAGTAAAAGGAATGACACAGTGGAAGCATTTTGTGTGGTCCTGTTCATATTTTCACTGGATGGACAGAGTGCTGATTCTACCATAAGCTTTTATTAACAGCCAAATCCGACAAGATGTGATTTTAAGCTAAAATATATACATATATAAATTGTTTATTATTTAAATTTCAAAACAAGCATAGCATTCAGACTAAGAACTAAGCTCTTGCCAATTTTATAGAACATAACACTACGAAGGTTATGTATCAGTCTAAACATTTTCTCAGTGTACTGTGATGAGAAAACAGTTAGGGTCTTTTCCGCTGCTCCTTTCTTAAACATACTCCTCCTCAAAATTTTGCTTTTTGGTGTTAGTGAAATGCAATATTTAATTATCAAATCACGATGTTTCTACTCTCAGTTGGCTTCACATTCTACGCAAGTCTTGCCAACAGCAAAAGGTTGAAGAACTTAATCACTGAAAAATGTACAAATGGCAGCAACAAGTAAATCCATGAGGTCCATTTAGTTCAACAACCTGTCCCTGACAGGAGCCCAGCGAAGTATCCACCGGGTCCTTTGGTATTTTCAAGCACTTTCTAGTGCTTTGGAGGGTGCTCTGAACAGCCAAGAAAAATCTTCATCTTTGACCCTTTGAACCTAACACACCTTCCTTTTGCCACATTTGTTGTCTGTCCCCTGTAGCCACTTTGTTTCTCCAAATTCTTGTTTTCCTTATCCCTTTCCAAGCAAAAGTTGTTTGGTCTTGTTAGGGCTGGACACCATCCTGCTCCTAAAAAGGCACTGGTATAGACCAATGCCAGCAAGCAACTCCCAAGGGAACAGTGTAAGAGGACAAGTATGTAATGGTATTTCACCCAGTGCTCCGGTAATCTCCAACAGTTTATGGCCTGTCTTTTGGATTTCATAATCTTCAGAGGGTTTTTCTTCCATGAATTTGTTCAGTCCTGTTTAGAAACCATGCAAAAGCTTTAAATGTCTCCAACCTGCTTCAGCCAGGTTTAAGCTACGCAGCTTAAATGCAGCTTTAAGAACAATATACTTTTATTTATTTTGAACTTCTGCTGACATAACCTGATATCCTCTCATTTTTGTATAGAAAAGACACAGGGACGGGGAATAAAATCAATCCCTACTCACTCCACAGTATTCATGATTTTAATCAGTACATTTGACAGTGCTCAGTTTTTAGCAGGCTGCTTTTGAACAGGTGTGTGAAACAAGGAATTACATTAAGAGAAGGGATTTGTCTTGAGGTAGCACTCCTTTCTATCCCAATTCACCCACCCAGATGGTAATAGGAGCTACCATGAATTAGGTGGGGAAAGAGTTTCTATGCCTTAATTATCTACCAGGATGAACAGACTGGCTTGGGTTGTTTTTTTCTTTGGCTGCTCTTATTTTGGGTTGAGTGCTTCAGGACCACCAGAGCACAAAAAGGCTCCAGATGATCCAAACTGCTTTTGTCAAGTCCTTTTGGATTTAGAAGGTTGAGTTTAGAAACTCCTGACAGACCTCATGTGCCCTGGTATCTGAAGGCCTGACAGATATTTGTATTTCAAGACAGTAAAGATGGTTGAAAGATCTATCTAGCAAAGAGAACCTTGCATGAGAGAAAAAACTGACTTCTTAACATTTTTTAATTGATTGGGCAGGTCACTTACACCAGGAAGCACGAATCATCAAATAGCCCAAAAAAAGGCCTGCGGTAATGAAGGTAAGCCTGGGTTGAAACCCAGTCCAAATCTAGGCAGGGGGGAGGGGGCAAGGAAGAACAAAGACAAGTTTAATAATGACAGAGCTGGAAAAACAAGAGTGTGAATAAGCCTGGCTCACACGAGCAGTTCAGGAGAACTGGGCAGGAGGAGTCACTCTGCTCCTTTCATTACCACACAGACTGCACACTGGGGAAGCAGATTCCCAGCAGGGTGCTACAGACAGTGCTAGGTTAAAACCCTCTCAGAGCTCGCCCTGGGACACTGCTACTCTAGCACAAATCCCTGGTGGAAGCTATAAACAAGCATAAAAGAACAGAGATCTTTTTAGTACAAATACCCTTGGCAGGCTGTACCTATATAGAAAGATACTTCAACTAGACTGGGGAAGCAAATAAATTATTTTAAAAACACTCTGAGTCTATAAATCCCAAATAAAAATAGCTATTCTAATGTACTGAAGCTTAGCTAGTTTCTGGAGAGAATGAATTTTAAACCAAATGGGAAGGTCCACACAAAGTGACAAAGCACATTGCCCAGAAGATGGTATTTGGTGAAATGTGAACCATTACCCAGGGTTCGTTCCCTCGCAAATCTCTTCTCAGTTGCTCAAAACTTAGCCAAATTGCAACTCTGTTAGCTGCAATTTCCCATACCAGCTGTCTGCCTCAGGCTGAATTTATTTTTGAAAACTCCAGCCAAAACTATTCAGCCATTTCAGAGAAATACTCTCACAATCTTTTATTTGGAAACTTTTAGCACTCGAATGCTTTACAGTAGAGTTTCTGAAATTACATGGGAACAGAGAGAGAGTAGGAGATACACATAGAACCATTCACAAAAGTCTGCCCAATTTTGGCCAAGCCTAAAAATGCACACCCCACAGAACAATCCTGAACATGATTTGGTGTGAAGCTATGGGGCAAAGTCAACCTTTTACTGTAACAGCTGCTTTCAGGTATTGTATCCTTGGGCTGGGCTGAGTATTATAACCAAAAGCAGAAAAACCCCTCCCCTGTGCTCTCAATCATCTCATCAGCTACGACTTCAGCAGGATGGGAAGAGAGCTGACAGGCAGAATATGTATTATGCAATGTGGAAAGGAAGCATGTGGTATTAGCTGGGACTAGCTGGGAAAGAAAGGAAAATCTTCAGGATTAGTGGAGGGAAAGTGGAAAATCAGGGGATTCTGGGGGGATATTGAGAAAACGAGCAGTGGGTGAGAAAATGTATGACTGAATAAGATACAAAATGCTGCTACAGTGACTCTTGGAAAGGGACAGAGACAGACAACTCTGGGGAAGGAAAACGGGAGTGAGAGGAAAACTAAAAGTTAGGGGGGGAAAGCACTTAGACTTGGAGATGAGACTGGGCCCAGACTGAAGGCTGGGGTAGAAGCAAGCACTGCAAATGAGTGAAGCAGGGTTCAGACATGATGACTTCTAGAGAAAAAAATTAAGGGCTGCCATCAGAAGCCAGAGAAATCAACTAATTGAATGCAAGCTTTTGTCCTCAATAAGTGAATTACATTGTTTGTATGCAAAGATTTTTTTTTTTTCCAGGTTCTCTCTTGAGCTGAATAGAATGAATGATGCAAGCAAGCCTCTGCCTTCAGGAACATCTGAGAATGCCAGGTACTTCCACTAATACTTCAGAAAATCTGAACCAGAGCTTTCAGAGTAAATCCTCCAAGAAACAGATAATTAGTGATCACCTATGAAAATATTCAAGTGGCTTTGCTAGAGTCGTTGTGTGGGAAAATAAAGATGGAGTCCAACTTTCCAAACAGCAATCTGTCTTAATCAAAAAACCATGTCCTCCCTTTCTGCAAGACTTCACCTCATTCACTCCATACTTCTCAAATTTCCAAAAGGGCCAGAAGTCATACACTCTTTTCACTATGCTATTCTGATTCATTCCTAAAATAAGGTGGGGGAAAAAGAACACAATCATATACAAAAGGCAGCATAAATTATGGGAACAGGAGGATTGTACAAACAATTTGGATATCTTGACTTTTGACAACATAGATAAGCCTGTCATTGCAAACTCTGCAAGATATATGTATCAATCTTTTTCCACTTAATATGCAAGGCCTGAGTCTCTCCTGGCTTGCACTGTTCCACTGGTTTAATGAGGTTGCCTTTGCTTTATGTTAACAGGAGAACACAGTTAATTCTTCTATCTGGAAGAAATGAAAATGCACTATGTGGAGGAAAGCAGTCTAAACAGCCATTTGATGGGAATGATATACTCAAAAAATATTTCTGAGAGATCCAGGGATGACACAAACACTTTGTTGGTAAGTATCAGAGAGAAATAATTTGCTGTTTTTTTCAGGTACACCCAGATGAACTTACCTCCTTTTAGAAGTACAACTACTTGATAAAAAGCCTTCATAAAATATGAAAATGAAGGAAACAAAAAAAACCCCATCACAAACAAGGAAGACTTAAAACCAAATTGTTACCACAGGTAGAAAGACAAGGTTAGGGAAGAATTAAAATAAAAAAAACGAAAAGAAAAATTATTTTTTGATTACCTACCTCACTGCTTTTTTGCAAGGCCTTAAAAATCTACACCGAATAATCAGAGTATGAAAATACAGTAGGATTGGGAATGTGGAGCATACGAGCACATGTGGTACATGTGCTCCCACTGAGAGTTACATATCTACCTACTAGGAAGGTTTAGAATAACTTGAGACTCAGCTGAAACGCGACAGAATATAAAGACTCCTGTTTTTTCAATAAATTAACAGCTAGAAAATCAAACATAATGAAGACACACATAACTTGTACTGAAAGATGAGCTGTCTCTGCTAGAAGATTAACAATAGCCTGGAAGCTTTCAGAAAGATTTCAGTTTAAACCTTTGTCCCACTAGTGTTCCCACTGGTTTTCCAATGGAAAAATGTACCTTTAGAAAGTGCTGTAATTCTCCCCTGTCAACTACCAAATAATGGGAAATAGTACCAGACAGGACAGATAAAGCATAACATCTGAAATATTTAAGACTAGTCTCAACTAAAAGTAGAACAAGCTTTAAAACTGAATACAATACAAGAGGTCACAAGATCCTGGCCTAGCAGTAGGTCTTACATTAAAAATTACATTGCATTTCGAGATAAAAACATTTGTAAGAAATCAAAAATCACATCAAACAAAACAGGAAGATTAAATTAAATAGAATTGGAAGATTAGATTGTATGGTCTTATTTGCTCCTAACAGAAATTCTCTTCAGACATGTTTGCCTCAGACTAAAGATTCTACTCTGAAGCACCAGAATGAACACCTCTTTATTTTATGCTGATTTTCAATGGCAACAGGAGAGCAACCTGAAGCAGTTGTGTGGAAAAACAGGTAAAACCTTTGCAAAAGAGCAGTAAGAGTTTATAGTTCACCTTTTCCTTGAAATTTCTGATCAGTTTAAACAAAGTGAGAAACACATTTTTAAAGGAAATGCACAAATGCTGAGAACAATAAAATTCCTTTCCTGAGGCGTTTTCTAATTAAAATGCCTAGACATTATTTGTCATAAATTGTTTATCATGGTAGTGTTTTTCTAGGGTGAATGAGACTCATTTATAGATGCTTTCCTCTCTGCTGCTTCACATTACAGATTATATGCCAGTACAAAAATATGGTAAATATTGAAATGAAACAGCCATGAGGAATTTTGTTTAGATCATTCTGTAAGCTAGACATCGTCACCCACGCAATTTCAGTCATATACTCAAGAATAATATTAAACATCCAAAAAGTGAAGTGTTGCAGAGCTCTGATGCTTTCATCTTATGCAAGGAATTTTTACCTTCTAATTTTAAAAGATTTCAACAAATTACATGTTCAATGCTACATTGCATATGTATGGAATTAACTCCTAATTTTGTATATTGAAAGAAGCATTTGAGAAAGAAACTTCCAAAACTGCTCTAGGTTTGCCTCTTTCTATCTATGTAACTGGAAAGTCACCGATCCCATTTAATTTCCTTAAATTAGAGTATTAAATATTGGCTAAACTGTTCCCCTACAGTTATTTATAATTATTATTATAATTATATAGTTATTTATAATTAACAGCAGTAATTCACTTCAGTGGGATCAGAGTTCAGGTATTTAATGTTTCCAGTGATCCCAAACGTACTTTCTCACTTCATATATAATTATGTCTGGATTATATCCCCTAGCAGCATCAAGTATTAGCATAATTTTCATTACCTGGGCCTTGGGGTTGGGTTGGCTTTTTTTTCATTCTTCCATTAAACTAAACCATAAGCTAATACTGTTGACTGCTGCAAGAGAGGTTTATTCCTTGGTGCAAATGGAGAAACTGTCACAGGCAATTGTTCAGCTGACATAAAACAGCTCATTGAAATGTCAGCCTGGAGCTACAGCAAATATGTCACGTGAAGGATGACTTTAAATTTGCTTCCATGAACAATGTTTAATGATGCTTTATGCAGCTTTATAAAAGCACCTTAACACCTTTCTGATCTAAACCAGAACACTTAAGTATTCCAAACCAACAGCAGACCACCCAATACCTTTGCCTGGAAGCCTCAGCAATCCCATCTTTAGAGGGACATACTCTTAATATTATGAACATTTTAATTGCATTTAGATTATTATCTCGTGCTCCAGCAAAAAACTATTGCATTTTTAATTAAAGAAGTAAAGTAATGTGGTAGTTAAATATTAAATAAACAGCTATTTTTTGTATACACGAAAAGGAATGCAAAGCATTCTTGTAATCAATGCATCAGTGTTAATTAACCATTAACACAGAATGACAAAAGTTAGGAATAAGAGCACAAAGGTTACCAGGAATTAAACAAGTCAGGCTCTCAAATCACAGCACTGCATGTTATAACCATGGGCTCTTCAGAGCCCCAAACCTCTATTTCCCCCATGCAGGCAAGCATGTGCTGAGGTCAGTCTGGGTCATCCAATAATCCCAAAGAATTCAGATGCATTCTCCTAAAGCTGCATATTTTAGTGGTAAAGTCAAGAAAAACATCCACTAAAAATTATGTCCATAATTCATTTACACAGCAAAACACAGTAACACTATGATGACTACTTATTCTTCCATTTAGGCCTGGCAGAGCAATGAACTCTTCTTCTGTATATTACTAAGCAGACCCATGCTGAAAATACAGGTTATAGAAAAACCCACTGACCATTTTGAAACAAAGACACGTATTTATGGTTGACAAATCGGTAATGTCTTCAGGATTTCCAGAGAAGTTTACTAGTAGAGTAGCTTCTGGCTCTCATTCTTTCTTTACAGGGTGTAGTGCCATTCAGCTGTAATTACTAGGTTCAGTCTTATCACCCTGACTCACTCCAGGTGGCACAAACTGCCTGAGCACCTGTTTCACTTGCAGTTCTTGAGTCCAGACAATTACAATTATTGCTGGCTACTGCTGTGTGATAGGTGGGGATTTTTCAAGCAATGACCTACTGCCTAGAGCCATGGCTTGCCCTATTACATGAGGCAACAGTTTGCCTTCCCAACATCCGGTAGCTCTCCATGGTCCTTCAGTCTCTTTTATCACTTCGTTCATTATGCCCAAATTCATGAGTTTTTGCTAACCAGTACTGGCAATCTCAACATCTCGCTCTCTCTAATGTATAAACAGATTTCAAGCCTAAATAATGTTACAATTACATCCCTTAAACTGTTTTAACACAGGTGAAGAAAAACAAGTACCAACAGTAAGACTCGCTTTAGGGAGGTAGGAACAAGCACCAAGGCACAGCTGAAGAGTTTCAGTGGTGCATCTAGAGTCAGAGTGCTGGCAAAAGCATCTCCCTTACAGACTAAACTAGAACAGCAGAACCCAAAATACAGTTTAAACTTTTAAATGGCATTACATACAGAAATTGCATTACTGAAAAATTTGTCTTTGAAACAGGATCATTATCTGAAAATCAGCTTCACAGTGGAAAGAGAAGATAGACAGTGATGATATGGCCTGAACTTCCAGCTCTGCCAGCGATTCCCTATGTGAACTTAAACAAAACATAAATGTTTTGCTGTTCTCCATTTTAGAAACCAGGAGCAGCAAATACCTCTTTTCTCCCTGTCCTGCCATCTGCCTTTTTTATTTACACTGTGGTGCTAAGAAGACACACAGACATGACTTAGTCAAAACACAGGTACTCTCCTTCATTTCAACAGGAGTTCCTCAAGATCCTGGTCACTCAGATACCTCCCTCTTCATGTCTGCAAAGGAAATAAGCTAAAGTTGAATTAAAAGGAAGGTTTTTATACTTACACTGGGAATCAAATTTCTGTTCTATGACGCAGAAAGGCCTAGTGTGGTATCTTCCAAGAAAAAGTTTTAAACCCTCTAAATTACCACTATTTGAAGTGATGAGTCAGATCACTGCCAAGTCATGATTTTTCAGGACAAATACATCTTCCATTTTGTCGGTCATTTATTCCAATATTACTTGTACTACTCTGTATTTATATGCTTCTTATACAAGAGAAAAAGAGAAAGTGATAAGATCCCAGACAACTGCATGTCTGAAAACAACGAGCAAGGAAAAGAAGCAGCAGCTAAACACAACATACGTGTAAGTAACTTCCTGAGTGACTTGGCAGCCCAGTTTGTTTGTCTCAATTCAAGTACTAAGTACTATATTCATACACAAAGGCAGCAACTTGCTTTATTTTCAGACACACTCATCTAGGATCTCATCACTTAAAAATCAGCAGCCTTATGTGACCAAGTGCCAAAAATGTTAAAAACCAAACGTACTTCCACAGATGTTAAATACCAATGCAATGCAAAGTATCTACAATTGTTACAAAACAACACAGGAAAAATTTCTTATGGATTTAGAACGGCCACTGCACCTGTTTTTAGGTTAAGTACAGATTCCTTCCCCAACAGTAAAGCTTAACATAACCCAAGTTACCATGGGTATCATGGGTTCTTAAAACCACTTGAACACAATCCATAATTTCAGAATAGCAGGGTACATACTCAAGCTACATTTCAGCTTATTCAACTACACTGCCAGAAATAACAATTCCAAATTTTTGACACAAATGCTGGCCCCTATCCTGTACGAGCATTGATGTCCTGAAAAAAATCAATAAAATCAAGAATAGTTCTATAAAGATCCAAAAATGATGCCTGCTGAAGGCAGGACAGAAATAAGAACAAGACTGTGCTGACAGGCTTGTTCCTAGTTTACTGGATAATGTTTGGCACACAGCATTATTACTCTAGACATTACTTGCAGAGTGACATGTATGAAAATAGAAATGTTACTGACCAAAGCACAAAATTACCACAGAATTATCTGTGGCAGAATCCTTAAGTTGGAAACAGTGGCTTGATGATGCAAAGCTAGGATGGAAAACTGCCATCTTAACTTCTGGGAGAAAAACAGGAAAATTCCATGCCTAATAATGTCCTTTCTTAAAAACCATCCATAACTTATCAAAAATAACTAGACAGATCCATGAGAGGTTTTTTGTTGTTTTTTTAACAGCAGACTATGAAGTGGACATCAAAAGTATATCATTTGCTTCAATTAAGTGAATGGGAATGTACAATTCCCTGACACTACGTAAGAAAATCCACTCAAGAGACAGACTTGGTGAAAGTTCAGCCAGCTTCTGCTGAGCAGGAATTCTGCAGCTGATCCATCCTTTACATGGAAAGGTAAAATACCATTTAGGTCCTCCTGAAATGATTGAATCCATATTTAAATAGAAACCCCAACCTAGTCATGCAATTCTCTACAAGGTTCATCACCAGGAAATGCCCTGTTTAATGACCTAAATACTGTGGAATTCAGCCACAGATAAAACTTTTCAGTAAACAACAACTTCATCAAGTATATAAAACAAATTTCAACAGTTAAATCTTCCCCCTTCTTTGACAACCTTCCTATTTTGCTCTATTTCACCTCCTTTCTCTTCTGCAGGATTATGTATAATTGTTTGATGAGCCTCCACTGCTCACAATTAAGAAGAGTGACAAAAGTTTTCCTTGGCTGAAGTGTGTCTGGATTGACCATCAACTTTCATGGTGCTATGAGGAAGAATGGGTTTGATCGGTACTGAACGTATTAAAAGAAACCTTTGAACTTTGACAACCTCTCTTTCTAAAATCTATTCAATTCTTTAAAAGATTAAATAACTAATGGCTAGATTATGAGACATTAGTAGAGGTGTTAAATATTCCTACTCAACAGCAAGCAGACAAAGCACACATTTTCTTCGCAATGCTCTTTACTTTAAAACACACACTAAAAGAATTCTGCGCTCTGAACCTGAGATTACTTGAGTTATATACTTGAGTTCTCAGTACTTTAGAAGGTGCATTGGACCACCACATTAATTCCTACACTTCTGCCACAGCATTCCTAAATCTCCTGTTTTCAACAGCTATCATGTCTAGATGACCTATACTCAAGAGTATCTATATTAATGTATATACTATATTGAATAATTTGGAAATAATTTGGAAAGGTTTGGTTTTCTTCATGTCATTGTCATCTTCACTGCAGTATCAGTCACTAGAACAGGCTCCCCAGGAAAATGGTTATGGCACCAAGCCTGTCACAGTTCAAGGAGCATCTGGACAACACTTAGTCATATGGATTAGTTTTAGTAGTCATGCAAGAAGCTGAAAATTGGACTTGATGATCCTTCCAGGTCTCTTCCAACTGGAGATATTCTATAATTCTATGATTTACTTTGCAGTTACAAAGAAGGCTAAATCCATGCACATGGCCACTGAGCAGAAACAACCCTCTAGGGAAAAGGGTATAACACATTAGCATAAGTAATGATGGGAAAATACTACTGATAATGTCTTTAAACATGTCTGTTCAAGAAGAAGAGCAACTTTTTAAAGAGCAATTTTTAGGTAGAGGAATAAACTATTTCCATGCATGATCATTAGGGGAAGAAATCACCAGCCCAAAATAGCTGTATGATATCAAATTAATTATTGATTCCCACCCAGTCAAATACATTCTTTTAAGAGTGCCTGGATTGTTTTTTCCCCTCTCAGAGAGTACAAGAGCACTCAGACTCCTAGAAAAAGAAACAAAATTACAGACTACAACATAATGTAACACAAGATTATCTTTATTTCAAAATTGTACAAAGTATAAACATAAAGCTATAATTACTCTGAAGTAAACCCTGCTCTTTAAGTATCTGAATACTTTAGCAATGATATGGTCATGAAAAAATACCTTTATTATTTCTCTTTAGGAAATTTTATCTGATGGAGCGATACATCATGAAATCAATTGTTGTACATCTGGGAAATTTACCAATGGAGCTCTCCTCCACAGGGGTGTACACTTTGATTTGCCTCATGTGAGTGTCTCTTCCATTTTGGTGATTGGCTAGGACAGCAATCTGGATCATAAAGGTGCGAATGGGCTTCTTGTGAGTATCTGTCAGAGGAACATGGATCCAGCCACTCGGTTCCACTAATTCCAGTTGCTGCCAAAAACAAGACAGGAGAGCAAAACACTGAGAAACAGTTCTCATACTTCATATAAATGATCACATATTAAACCCATTTAATAAAGCAGTCTTGTTAATCAGATTTTAGTTACTTTTTCAAATTAATTTGAAATAACACAGTTGAATACTCACAGCTAATTTACTGGTCACGTAATTGAATACAAATTAACTTGGTGTCTGCAGTTGTGTTTGCTTTTGCCTTTCAGAATCTACTCCTCATTTTGTGTCCTAACCTTAAAATAAAAATCAGTATAAAAGAACATAGAATCTAGTGTAAACTCAAGAAAGAAAAAGCAGTAGTATTTGGACCTTCTCACTGAAGAGCAATGCTCAAAGATGACAGAAAGGATGCGTTTTAAATTGTTTTATCTAGGCACTCTGAACTACTAAAATGACTTACATAGAAAATTAGGTGCACACAAAGTCTGGATTTTCAGAAATTCTTTAGATTACTATGGGGACTGGGGAGGAGGAAAAGGAAGGTGACAGAGGATAAAACATCTCATGTATCAAGACAGATGCCTGGCCAATTAATAATTGCTGCACAGCCATTTAATCACATTCTAATCACATTTTGACTTGCGTTTTTTACAACATACCCAGTGTGATATGATTATTTTTTTCTTTTTTAATTCTAATCCTACATAAACCAATGCCAAGGCAAGCAAAGAACAGCATTTTGTTAACTCTAAACCACATCACTGACACATCAGATTGCTGAAATCAAGCTGGACGCTATGCAGAGCATGGTTACAACTTTTGTTTAAAGCTAGCTGCCCAACTTCAAAGCACAGCTCAAAACACACATGGAAGAGCACACAAGTAAACAGAAGTCTTGGGGGGCAAAGAAAGCAAAACACAAAACAATTGTCCACTAGCAAGCGGATTTCACACAGCTAAGCAAATAAGAGTGCTGTTCTTAGCAGCTGAGTTCCCCCAAGGAAGACGTCTGTGCTTTGAGCAGCTCAAAATTCCCATCTTTCTCCTGAAAATACTGCATGGCACATCCTGTCAAATGCCTTGTTTATGCTGAAGCTTTCAAAAGACCCATCTGAGAGCTACTGGTTTAGAGGCAGCAAACATCCTGAGAAAATTACTCAAGAAACAAGTTAAAAAGTTTTATGACTATTTCAGCTTAAAGTAGCAAACAAAAAAATCTTTTACATCTCCACCTTAAAAGGAAGAACAAGAAAAAAAAAATACACAAAAAACCACAACCCAAAACTCTCCACTGCTGCAGACTCTCCAACAAATTATTTCCAAAGCATTAAATTCACTAAACCTTAGCAGCAAATCATTTCACTCTGGGAGCTAGACATTTCCACAAACACACAGTCACTTATTTGTTGTAGTGCTGTCCCTTTCAAAAAACTTTAAAAATCTTTTTTTTTTTTTTTTTGCATAGGAAACTTCAGGTAATGGCTGACTTTACAAAGGGATGAAGAAAAGATGTCTTGTTGAAGCAGCTTTACAAAGGGGAAATTTATCATGGAGAGGTGGCAGTAAGCAGCTTGAGCAAGGATGCTTTCCATCTTCACAGTAAACAGAGGAGGAGGATCCTCCTAACATTCAACTACTACTAAAGTCAACTGACTGTGATTTTGAAAAGAATTAAAAGGCTATTGTTAATTAAACTTGCATTTTAATATTGTTCTCAGCATCTAAAAATTTTGACTGCTAATTCAAAGTGGAAAATTTGAGTTCAAGAGCTATGATATTGAGATTTTTATGCTTGGATCAATATGAAATTGATTAGTTAATAGAGTGAAAAAAAAAGGTACCAAAAATAAAAGTATGGCATATTTTTCAATGCTTTGTTTCCTCCCTGATCAAGGGAGGTGGTTATATGATCTATTTACAGCATGTTGTTTTCCAGTCCTGCTACAAAGACAACCAATTTCTTCCCAAGCCTTTCTACAGAGATAGGACAAGTCATTCCTTCACCTGTAAAATTGGCAACTGAGGCATTAGGTTAATTAGACTAAAAGGTTCCCTGGCTCCAGATGTCAAATTTCACATACTCTGCGCCGGTTTTTACTGTCTTAACTGAAATACAGGATTTTACAGGAGGTATAGCTCCCACTGAGTTCACCTGCAGTTCCGCATTTCTGCAAGTAGATCCAAGTTCTCAACACAGCCACTCGAACACAGAGTCTGAGCAGCCACCTAGGAACAGTCACCTGAGTGCCTCTTGTAGAAATACCACAACTGAGCACAGACAGAACACAATTCATCAAGCACCACTGACTGTCTTAGCCACAAAGCCTTTTTTTTAATTCCCCAAGTCTCAGCTTCGCTCACTCCACATTTTTGGACTTCCCTAACAGATGAATACACAACCTATACTTGTACAAATTCTGGACTCATCCTCAGAATAGGCCCCTTTCCCCATTCCAGTCAAACAGTTGCCTCTTGGACAAAGCACACGACACTTGTGATGAAGTTGGAGGCTAGAGTGTACTAAGTGCAAGAGGCCAGAGTTAGACTTACATGTTTGAAAAAAGTGAGCTCTTGATTTGTGCTCTCTAAATAACATTCCTGTACTGACATTTGAGTCTAACCTTTTTTTTTCAATTGATGCTCACATAGTTCATTAAAACCTTGATACCCACTCAACTACTGAGGTTTAAATGCAACAAAACCAAACTGAACATTCAGTAAAAAAGGAAGTGTTGTTTTGCCAGTATGATACACACATTTTCTGTGACCAAAGGAATGGTATAAACCAGACACACACACTCTCCCAAATTCTTCTCCTCCACATCTGTCATGCTCTTTCAGATGAATGAGACAGTTTCTTTTTCCAGAGGGCGCAGGTCTGTCACCAGGGAGAAGGAACAGGACATGGGAATAGGCAGGGGTGATACAAGACACAATGCTGCCCACTCCTAGCTCAGTGTCAGCACCCAGACCCAACCGTCACAACTCCTCGCAGAAGTGGGATGAAATATGGAGCTCTACTCTGCCTGGAGCATTCCCAGTGTGAACAGAATCTAAAGGAAGCTTACTGTGAAGTTTTAAGAAATTCCTATTAAGCCCATGCAAATGGCAATCTTTCAAAGCCTTGTAAACCGGTCTGGAAATTTGGGTGGATTTTTACAGGGAGGCAAAAGGCACATCCTCAACACAAAGGCTGAACTATTGCCAAATTTCAAATCCTTGCTTTAGAGCTTGGGGGCACTGGAGCATCAAAGAAGGACACCAGAATATTCTCACACAAGCAAAACAGCATACTTTTCACCAGCCTTATTCTTGGACAGAACTGCTTTGGCTGAAACTTTCAAAAAATTCAACCCAAAGCAGATATCTGGCATGGAAAAATCTGTCTGGACTGAACTTTGGCAAAAGTTAAAGTAACTAAGAGTTAAGCCTTAAAATGGAAAGGGTCACATAAGCTTACATACAGGTGGCACTGGCAGCTCCACCTACAGTAAATACTATACTTGAAATCCATTTCAGTCGGCTTTGCTCAAAGTCAAGCCTGTTCTTTAAAAGCACAGACCACTGTATATACACACACACATATATATTTCACCTCAGTTCTATTGCATCAGTCCCCAATGAGCAAATACCAGATTAAGTTTCCTCCTGTATTTTTAATCTTATATAGATCATTAAGACTCAGTCACAATTAACTGTCTTCCAAGAAATTTTTAAAAAATCAGCTTTATTACTAAACACCTGAATGAAATTAAAAATTCGAAATTTCTTTCTGTTATGTGTTTTTCCGGAAAAGTTTTTTTTAAAAAAAGGAAAACATAGGAATGAACCAGTGCAAGTTCAGTATTGGTAAGTCAGGACAGTTCCTGCAGCTCCAGACTAATCTTACTGTACAATACACTAAAAGCCCAGGGTTTGTGGCTTTTTTTAATTTGCTTCTAATACTATAAATTTTACAACAATTGGAAAACAAGAAGACCATGAAAGTCAAAATGAAAGAACAAAGGGATAAAAATTGAAATGGAATAATCACTCACTTGTCCTTGCTGCTGTTATACTCTAGCTCTTCTCCTGCTTTCTCTCCATTGCTTTCTTATTTTTCCTGTCCTCTGTGTGCTACAGCTTTACATATGGACATATGCTCCCAACTCCAGGAGTCCACATTATTTGGAAAGCCAAAGCAAAATTAATGTTCTCAATGGAAGTCTCCTCCCCAGCCTATTTAACGGCCCTGTTTCTTCATTTTATTGTACAGTCCAGAGGTTCTACACAATTCCATACATATTTGGCAAGGCTACTATTGCAACTAATGGGTGTTTTACCACAGAAGATGCAAACCACACAACAAAATAAAAATTTAAAAAAGAAAAAAAGACCAAAGCAACTTGAGGCTACACTTCAGAGAGATGACTGAACACAAGACCAGAGCTTTTAGGAGGAGGCTTGTTCTACAACCACTAACCTCCTTATAGGCTAGGAAGTTATTTACCCAAAGAATACTTTTCTATTGTATTAATCCTACTTAAATGGAATATTGATCTCTTTTCCATAATCAGTGATATTTTGCTTACATTCTGTAGTGTCTCCAAATGGCATGTAACTCTAACTGCTACTTCCTCTAGGGTTGCAAATGCAGCCCAAGCTTTTGGCGACATTTACAGCAGGCTAACATCCTTGAAATAAGACATGATTTTTCTTGCCCTTTAAAAGTATCTTTTGTGAAGATACAGAAAGGAAGAAACTCACTGTAAGTAGTTTCACATTCAGGGTAATTATAAACAAATCCCAGAGGTATGCTACACAGGGCTCCCAGCTCAGGGGAATAAATATATATATAGGAAGAAAAAGCAGCCCATTTTTTTTTCTGGGAAGAGTGTGCAGAAGAGGACCTATGTACTGACAGAAAGCTGAGAATTCTTGCTGCCATCACAGCTTCAGCATGACAACATGATTCTGAGATGTTGGTACCTCATCAAATTTCCATTTCATCAACTTTACTACTAGATTCAAATGGCTGTGAAATCAAATAGCATTTGATTTTACTCCTACTTTTCTCATAAAACTGTTAAAGCTGCTTTTTGTTTTAGTGACTCAGCCAACTATGAAATTAAAAGTAGTGGCTGGACTCTTCTTCACACATACAATTTTGTCTCTATGTGCTC
Source organism: Ifrita kowaldi (assembly GCA_013398055.1). Classification (NCBI taxonomy): domain Eukaryota; kingdom Metazoa; phylum Chordata; class Aves; order Passeriformes; family Cinclosomatidae; genus Ifrita; species Ifrita kowaldi. The sequence continues at coordinate 250,102 of VZRS01001086.1, forward strand.
AGCTAGTTCTTACAATACAGTTATTATAAAAACCTAAGCTTTTCAAACAGGAGTTCTCAATAAATAATGTATTCTTCCAAGCAGCAGATTATAAAACTAAGTTTCAGGGAAAAGAAATGCTATGTTCAGAAATTAAATATTTATCAATACACAAACCTTCTCATGTTTTTCCTGTTTAGTCATTGTTTTTTACAGCAATGCAAATATGTTTTCACAACAACTGGCAAGGAGAAAGAAGGCTGGCTTGAATTCCAAACTTCTGTTTCCATAACTGCCATGTCCTACCATGTAGTTACCAGGACTGAGAATCCGTGTGCCTCTGCATAATTCCAAGTATTGGAACTGTCAACACGAAGTAGCAGAGCTTGGGCTTCAGCCATCACTTCACTTAGGAAGGAAGAGAACCAGTTAATAGCAGTGATGCACCAGTTCCAGCAGAAAAAATGAAGCATGTCCAAAAGAAACTTGGCGAGTTCCAAGTGAGCCAAAGGAGGGACACCACATTAGCAGCTTAACAGGGAACACAGGAACAGGCTCAAAGGACCCACTGTGAACAGCACACTCCTGTGCTCGGAGGAAGCAACGACCACCTAAGGAGGTGCCTCTCTGTGGTCTTAATCAGCCACCTCCTTAAACGGTCAAGAAATCTCATTTCAGTCCATTAGGCAAGAGAAGTTTTCCATTCTTTTAAACAGCAGTTCCTGAAGAGTCTAGAGGAGCACAGTCCACCCCTCAGGAAGAGTCAGTTGTGAATTTGGGTAGGCAGGAGACTAGTTGCAGAATAAGCTATATTAGAGAGTGAAACCTGCAAACACTATAAGTTCCTATCTTTTAGTATCCTATATGCTAAAGTATCCTATAAGCTCTTTGTTCAAATAAAGTGAAAGAAATAACTTTTGGGAAGACTGGGAAGGTTGAAAAAGGTCCAAAAGATCCTTGCAAGAAGTTTTATAGAACCTCCCTCAGACTATTCTGCTCCAGATTAAAACAGTAAAAATTAATCAATGCCCAGGTGTTAGAAAGTTGTATCCAATTAAAATAAAGGCAACTAAACACTCAAACCAAGCTAGGAAGAATATGTAGAAAAGGAAGAAAAGTAAATCTAGAAAAGCAAATCCTTTGTGGGTCAAGAACTAGTATTCACAATGCTCAAATACAGATTCTTATACTGCCTTTCCAAATTTCCTATTTGGATTACTTAAGCAGCACAGCCCACATTGGACAACGTCAGTGGGTTGTGTCACAGTGCCACTTTCTGAGGGGAGCAGATGATGCCAGTTGAGCCATGCATGATGCAACCTGAACTTCATTTGGCAGAATGACTCACCAGCCAACTCATGAAATGGTCTCAGTGACTGCTCCATTTTGATATTCTTCAGAATTGGGTGTCCTGATTGTAATTTCCCCATACAGCTAAAAAGGAACCCTTTTGATTCTGCTGAGAAACCAGTGCAATACCTTCCAAGACGTACATAGTTGATGCAGACAGAATTTCAATATTACAACAGGAATAAAGTTAGGAAGTATGGTAAAGTTAGGAATGGTAAACATGGAAAGTCAGCTTTTTCATTATGAATGCCCTCATAGTCTGTCTTTGAAATCTTCTGAAGTCAGATGAAGAACACATAAGAGGACAACAATTAAGTCTTAGACAAGATGGGGAGCCTCTGGTGAGTAAGTATGCACATGAGCCTACTGTCAAATGGAGGAAATGGGGTACAATGGCACACACTGTGGAATACCAAGAGTTTTAGAACATGGAGTAACAGGAAAAACAGCTCTTTCAAAAACACCAAGTGATGAAGGATCCCACATAATGATGCCTGCAAAAGGGTCAAGGCTGTGCTGAACTGCCCACATACAAAACTCCTGACAGATGAAGTCATGGATGGTCCAGACGCGTGTGGAGGGGCCCCTGTCCGTGGTACTTAAGCAACCTCCACCCTGCCCATCACACTCCCACCACTGCATCTGCTCACAGCACTTGCACAGTCAGGTACATCCAGCCTGAGAGGCAAATAAATAACCTGCCAAATGCTCAACTGTGGTGAAATTGTCAGCCAGAACTGTCTGACTCAATTGCAGTTTCAGAAAATATTGTCTGCTTAACTCTGGGTGGCAGGAAAAAAAGCAAAAAGGAAAGGAAAAAAGAAAAAAAAGTTGACAACAGTCTGAATACTTCATTCTCTAGAATGTGGCTGAAAACAACTCTTCATTCTAGAAAATTTACCTGCAGAAACCATCAGGAATTTGTCACAGACTGTTTGCTAGGAAAGTCTCTCTGGAAAGAAAGGAACACTGTTTTCCCATTTGCTGTGCCATATGCACTTTTTTCCCAGTATGTTCCATGAGGAACAATGCATAGGCAGCTCAACATTTATTACAAAAATACATACCTCAAGAGGTATATAATGCTTCAGAGAAGGACAAAAATGTTGAACAGGCTTGGACAGTTTGCTTTTCAGTTCCACATTTTTGAAATCCTATTGTGAAGTGAGGTCACTTGAACTTTCACATAAGAGTCTATGCTGGACACATCCATAAATTAAATCCTGCTATGATTTAAGGATTGCCATGCTGTGTATGCTTTAAGTGGCAACCATTCTATCCACTGGAACTTCAGAAAAAAAATACAAAAACCTTCTCCATGTCCCTTTGAAATGCAGAATGATCAAGCCAGCAAATATAGAATGACAATGCAGTCTAGAATGGAGTTTCACATGTGCAAGTATGGAAATAAGGCCTAAAACCCCAAAGCAAACCTTCTACCCGCAGCAGGAAGCCATCTAAGTTTAGTTTGGTATCAGCTGAAAGAGATTCCATCTTAACAGGAATCTGTTGCTCCAGAAGGAATATTGTCTCCAACTGAAATCAGCCACAACAGCTGTGAAATTTTGAATCTCTGATTTTAAAAAAAATGGGTTTCATAACTCATTTAAGAATCAGTCAAGACTGGAGGAAGGGAAGACAAATACATCCTAAGTGCAGCAGCACTCTCCTGCAGGGACCTAGTCTCACTCCATAGCTGTCATAACCCACAGGAATGCCACAGCAGTGCCTTTGCAAGAGCACTGCAACTCTGAGAAGATTCCTGGTATCAGGGGGAATCTTTCAGACCTACAGGGACTCGACTCCAATGTGAACCTGTTACTGCCCTTGAGCTTGGCAGACAGCCCACTGAAGATGAAAAAGCTACAAAAAATTCTTAAGCTTAGGCTCTGGAGTGGTGGCCTGGCTGACAGTATCAAAAAAATACGTAATGCAGCCTAAAACAAGCCTTCGGCTGCAGTTTGCCTATTTCTGGTACGTAAGTTGTGTGAAGGTTTAGTTTCAGACATACTGGAACAGACTGCATCTGGAGAGTCTGGCATTAAAAATGAATGGTAGAAAATCCATGGTTTGCTGCAAGTCTTTTCAAAATTCCAGCATTCTGAAAGAAGAATGAGGGATTTTTTTAATTTTTGGTTTTTTTAAACCAGGGTACTTTGCAACTCAAATTATCGGTGACTCAGAGTATTATAGATGCAGATGTGAGAAAAGAAACAGTACATTTAAAAAACAAAACCAAAAAAATCCCACAAAAAACCCCAAAACAAAATAAACAAAAAAATTAATGTAAAATACATAGCAAACCCTGCACATAGCACATTTAGAAAGGAGTGCAAATCTCATTTAGCAAAAACAAATGTTTTACACCTTTAGGGAAGCACTTCAAATCAAAGTTTATCTCACTGCAATGTTTCTTCATTTTATGGACAAGTAAGTAACAAAGGAGGAGGCCCCATATGCACAAGGTAACTGTGTAAGGATGCTGCTAAGCAAGAATCTGGAAAATGATGACCAACTGATACAAGTAACTTTTGCAGTGCTTTTGAAAACCCTCAGTAACTTTTACCTGAACAGAAGATTGGAAAAAAAACAACTGTCAAACGTAACAAAAGCCACGACAACTTTCCACATTCACTCAAACAAAAAGTACTATCTGCATTCAAAGTCTTTAGACATAACACAAAATACAAAATAGTGACAGAAGTACCAAAAAAACCCCATCTGGTTAAGTATGTGGATGAAGGTTTTCATAACAAAGGAAATAGGGCACCGAGTTCTTAAAAATTACTTAATACAACACACTACTAGCCCTTTTAAGTTTCTATCTTAGCCATAAATCTGAGTTTTCCCTGCCCAAGCACCAAAAAGCCCTAAGATTTTCCTGTACTGAGATATCAAAATCTTAGTCCCTCTTCAGAGCAGCACCCACCCAAAATAAAGACATCATCTCTTACAACTTCCAGGTGAGTCAGGCTGCTGTCAGGGAAGAGAGTACCACTTCATCTACTGAAGAGAGGCAGGGGAAACCAGCAATGAAAGAGCAGACAGCTACACAGAGAGAACAGAAACAGACTGAACAAGGGCTACTGCAAAGAAGTCTGAATACATATTTAAAAAACCATTCTGAAGTTCAGGTGAATTTACATTACAAATGGAACTGCTGACTGCAGAATGGGACAAGGCAACTGCCTTTTATGAAAAGTATCAGAACAGGCTGGACTTGATGGTCCTAGAGGTCTTTTGCAACCTAAATGATTCTATGATTAACACTACAGAATCTTCAAGGAGAGTATAGACAGCAGAATTTTCTGTAAGCAAGAAACAAGTGCTTTGAACAATGGCCTTATACAAGAGGACCTTAAGGCAAATAGAATGACCACAGTAAAACCCAGATGATAGCAAAGAATAAAGGGAGAAGTCCTATGAATTTTTTTTTGAGCTAGAACTGCTGGGTACAAGTAGGAACAAAATAAATGTATTCTATGGGTGCACTGCACGTACTGACTGTAAATGGAAGTCAAGGCTGGAAAACATTTCTGGGAAATAACTAATTTTACAAAGGGGTAGAAGTTTGCAAATTGGATGAAAACTGTACTGCAGATGTCTGCAGTTCCCATTTCTCCTAACATACATAATGGAATGATACTATGTTTGTGTGAAAGTGCAAAAAAACCCAGGTCATAATTTACCTTCAAAATTGTTTAGCCATATCCAGGAAATATGTCTAGACATAGCTACAGTTAAATTATACAAAGAAAGTATTTGAAAAAAAATTATACAAGGAATATTAAAGATTTAAGTGTCTGAAAACTGGCCACACTGAGTTAATTGTCTATCAAACCATCTCAAATAACTTAGCGGCAATAACCTAGTGACCATATTTCACATCATGCACTTTGCATCCCAGAGACTACAGAAAATTAATATGGGAAATGAACAAATGTAAAAAAATGGGAATATCATGATATTTAAAAGTTAGTTCATAGTAGTAGTAGCAGCCAGCTGCTAGGTCTCAAGAATTTTTTATAGGCAAGGGGAAGAAAGTACATCTAAACCAAAAAAAAGAGCAACATTCCCCTCACTGCAAAGGGCTATTACTACACCTTGAAGAGAACTAGATTCCTGATCTTCTACCAGAAGACAGGCCCACAAAACTGCAAGGCTGTAACTTTTTATCTGTTACACAAGATTGCAGTTCCTGAGTGACTTTATTAGTCAGGAAAAGACAGGAACAAATTATACTCGAGTGCTACCAAATTAAAGAAACCCTACTCATTCTTCACCAGCGAGAGGACAAGTTGCTGTAAGACACAAAAAGCACTGGGGTTAAGGGAAAGCATTTCTCCTGGTTTCACAGGAGTGGCTTGTTTCTGAGAATTGCAGAGGGTTGCCTCTCCCAAAAATCGAGGAATTTAAAGACCCTAAACCTATGTAAGTAATCTCCAAATCCTGCAGAAGTACAGTATGCAAACAAGTAAAACATTTCTGTGTCTGGATAAGGATTCTGTGGATGCTCAGTAAAAGCGAGTGGGGCAATACCTGATAAACTTCAAGATTACTCAAGTGTGTTGTAGCACGCCAGGTTTCAACAAGCAAATGTAGAGTAACATTTCACAGGATCCAGAGTGTAATGCTCAGCTCAAGGAATATTTACTTTTTGGAAACAAATGCAAAAGACCGTTGTGAAAACTATTGGTGCAAATTTAAAATGCAATGCCGAGTTTCATCTAAGAAAGATCCCAAATTCATAAACATGTCTCACTGGAGATATATTTTCATAGGAATGAACTTTAAAAGGGAAGAAATACGAGCATATCTGTCAGAGGTTCAGCTGGGTAGTTTTATGTGAGCCAGAATACACTTCCATAAATTTGCAAAGCTGGAATCAGGTCTGTTGCCCAATGGAAGCATTTAATTTTACATCTAAACAGAATTTCTTTAATGTGCTGTAACAAATGCAGTAGAGTTTTTACCTTTTGCTTGTGTTTTCTTACAAATCAATAAGAAAGTATTAAAAAATACTTTCTTACTGATTTGTACAAAAAATATAAAAAAATACAAAAAAAAAATGCAAGGCTTTTTTCCGTTGTTTTATGTGGAGGTCAGACTCTAGACTCTGCTTCTTTCAATCTAGATGCATTTTATTTCTTGACTTCTTTCTGGGAGTCAAAGGTTCCTCAAGTCACCGTTTACTCAAAGAATGTACAGTTTAAAAAGGTATTCAATGGTGCTGTACACTGTTGGGCTAACAACTCCCTCACTGCAACAGCACTTCTGCTACAAACAGCGTCTGGAATAGCCTCAGTGCTACATCCTGCAGACCAAGAACATGAGCTCTTCAGCATGAACTGTATAAGAATCAAAATAAAATTACATCCAAAGTATGCTCCTGAAAAATGAGGGCACAGGGGAAAAAAACTAAGCACGAGAACGAGATAATTAAAAACTTGTTTACCAGCAGGCCTGCTATGTCCTAAGTCTAGAGCTACTGTGGGGTGTCATCTTACTGCTTAACAAAGTGCAGTCGACAACAAGCAGATGGAATTGGATTGCAAATCTATGTGACTTACTGTATATCTACAAGTCCTGTGGCTACATATGCTCCTCTGCTTTATTTATTTCTGCCATGCAAGTAAATCTGTAACTCATCATGACAGTATAAAGAAAAAGAAGAAAGTCCAATAATTCCCCAATAGAAGTTCCAACCCCAGCAGTGCTGGATTTACTGAAAGCTGATTTATGAAAACCTCTTTTAAACATGGTGACCATCATAATCACAACAGAGACCTGTTCAAGCAGAAGGAAGTCTACTTCAAAATTTTACTACATCATTTCTCCTGGTATGGAATTGCAACTCTTTTTGGAACAACAAAAAAACAAAACATTATTTGATTTTTACCTTACTAATTATGCTCAGCAACACCATTTTACTAAGAAGTAACAAATTAATCTCAGCTAAGAGAAATAAACTTGGGGTTTCTGCATTTGCTAGTAGAAATAACCCAAAAAAATCCTTCATACCCACAGCTGAATTTGATCTCTGACAGATACAGAGGGGGGAAAACAATAATTAAAAAAGAAGTACTAGGGGCTAGGCCTCATGATTCACTCAAAAACTGTGACTGGGAACAGCATTCATAAAAATCTTCAATAAAAACTGTATTTGTTAACATTCCTTTAACATGAGATATAAAACACTCCAGAATTCATTCTGAAATAAAATCGGACTGTTAGATAAACCTACTTCAGGAACTGGATGAAGACAGCTAGAGAGCACAGGCCCTCAAGCCAGACACATATGCTACATTATTATTCTCACTCCACCCTCTCCTGTGTGTTTGCATAGAAAATGGAAAAATCCTGGGAAAGGTTTTTCCGACTCAAACACATGATCTCGGTTATCTTATGACAGATTAAGACAGAAAACAGCCCTCAGAAAGAAATAAATTTATACTTCATATCTATAGAAACATTTCCATGCACTACTTGAGATAAGGAACAGGGTAACACCACATTCAATCCCTTCCCACCCAATAAAACTTAGCAAAGAACTGAATTTATCCCCTGTGTAGCAGTGGTCTCATCAAAGCTACATGCAGACACGTGATCCCTGACCAAAACAACATTTCAGTGATCACGGGAGCAAGACTTCACTCTGGAAAGAACTGCCATGATGGCAGCTCTGAAGTAACTGAGTCTCTTGCTCAAGAACCTTGGATTTGTTCTAGATCTCTACCACCTGCCAGGTAGCATTTTCTTCTGAACACTGAGGATAGCTTTAATTTCCTACATCAACAGAATTCCTTTCCAGAGCTACTTTCCTAGTGACACCATGAATAATCTCAGCTTTCCACTAGAATGTTAGGCTTCAGGAATGAGAAAAAAAAAAAGGCTGATTGTAATTATAAAATCCCCCCATATGCCTACACAAAATACCCTTGTTCTTTTATTTCTACCTGAATTTATGGAAATTTTTGGTTGGAATTTTTGGTGCTGACTTGACAAAGCATGGCACATCCAGTGCATTTAATGGATTTGTTTTGGGGTTTTTTTAATCCTAATTAATAGCAACACCTGATAACTTTGCCACAAGGCAGTATGTACAAGCCAAGTGTGACTGCATTTGTAAGGATGCAAATAAAAGTATTATAACATGGAAGCCACGCATACAGAGAATAATAAGTGGTAGGCCAATTGGCTCCTAATTTCTTCTAAATTGGGTCCACTTCCTCCCTCCACCCCACTGCCAAACTGTTGGTTTGGCAAAGGGTGGTGAACACAGTCACAGGATGTTTCCAGCTGCTGGTGCCTACAAGTTGTTTAAGTGAAACAGAAAATAAGGTGTGCTGTGCCAGCTGACCAGCACCAGTTGAGATGACAGCATAAAACTTCCTCAGGTATCCAAGAAAATTCCCATTCCTTTCATATCTTTTCTTATGCTTAAACCAAATTAAATGTTGACTGCTTGCTTACTTCTGGAGGATTTTGATACTATGCTAGTATCAGCACCCAGAGGGATCAGAATCAAATCTTGGACTTGACCTTGCTGCATGTATTTGGCACTTCTTAATGTTTGAAAATATCTAGTGCTCCCTCCAAGGATTACTCTCCACAATTAAGTCTATGAAGGCAATCAGGTAAATCAAAGATGATTGTTTATAATTCACTGACTTTATCCTCCCAATCCTATTTCACAGTGTAGAAAAAAGTAGCTTAAAGGCAAGAAGTTTCCCAATGGTGAGCAACCTCTCCAGAAAGAGGAAAGCAGGAGTGAGTGAGCAGCATCTTACTGTCAGTTTTGACACAAGTCTGTTTAACATCCTTCAAGCAAAAGATGATGGTGTGACTCCCACTATGTTTTCACATTTGGAATCCAAAACCAGAGGAGATAATTTTGGATTACTCAAGCCTTTGGAACTTACAGAATGGGAAAGAGCATGACTGCAGAATGTGGTAGGGTAGAAGAAGAAGAAAAATGAGATAGAGAAATAGCCCTTTATTTAACAATTTCCATGCACTATGCAGGGCCCTTTACTACAGAAAAATATAATTTCCCTTTCAAATACAGGTCTGCTGCACTTTTCCAAGATGCCCTTCCTAACGTGCTGCCTTCTTGAGATCAAAGAATTGTCCCTTGTTCCAGATAGTTTCTTCAATGGTACCTACCTCCTTGCTCTGCTAAGTAACTGTGAAGTCAGGTGTCTAGAATCCACTTCCCCAAAAGCAAATAAATGATACAGCCAGCCAGCAAAGACAACAAAGATATTCATTTTCCCTAGTTCAAACCTTGAAGCCTTATGTGACCAGGAACCCCTTCAAACACCCAAGTAAAAAACTGCAACAAACAGTTTGCCTACCAAGGTCTCCATCCTTCTGTCCAAGTGCAGAGAGATCAAACACAAGAGATAAAATAGATGTTGCTACGTGCTCCAGTTTGCAAGTGAACAGTATCACGTTTTGTAAACCACAGTTCAAATGAATTCTGATCAACTGAGGGGGTTTGCCTGACTGAGCACCATGAAGATGTTCTAGGTGAGCATCTCACTGACACCCACTACAAGCTGTAATGCTGGAGGCACTTGTATGTTTTAAAATGTCAACTAGACACCACACTTGCATTAAAAAAGGAGGGGGAAGGAAGGGAAGGGGTTAAATATTGAAGTGGGGGAACTAAGTATGTGAGTGTCTTCTGTCATGCTGTCACCTCCCCCTCCATCCACCCACCTTATTCCTCACTCCCATGTTCAGCCTTTGAGAGAATGCTTAAATGAAGAGAAGAGCAAGCACCAAGATCTTTCTTGTTACGGTTTTCATGTTGCCAAATCCCTGCTTGCTTCTCTTACTTCTGAAACATTAATGATTATCTGCAAGAAGTATCTAGTGAGCCTACACTGGTAAGCTGTAATTAGAAATCCCTACAAACTTTGAAAAGCCATTGACCATCAAGTATCCCAGTGCACTCTCCAAACACAGAACCTTTATTCCAACAGGAACTTCCAGTAAAAAATGATGTGTGAACAGCAGACACTGATGTTCACACAAGCTTACTGCACACAACCCAGCAGGCGATTTTTCTGAGTTTTTTTGGATTATGCCCCGGAGGTGCTGGCACAATGGAATTTCAATACCATAATTGCTTATTTCTCTGTGTGCCAGCCTCTGAAATAACAGGTAAAAAGAAAAAAAAATACACATAAAACAAACATTCTCTTTTTTAAAATTACAGGAATCACAAAATGAAATGTTTTTAATTCTCTAGTTCAAACGATGTAATTTATAACCATGACACAAATAGAGAAGAAGCACAAAAGAAGGGAAAATACAGAAATAACATAACGTTCCCAAGGTTCAGTTTACAAGGACCTCACACAAAGTTTTTTTTTTTTGCAACTCTTACTAGAAACAGTATTATTTGCTAAAAATGCAGTAGCTGCCAAAAGCTATGATCCATCTAAAGCAAACATGTTTAAGATGGAAATAGAGTGTTAATGCTGAAGAAAGACAGAATTGAGTATACAAGTTTTCTTTTTAAAGTGTGGAAGCAACTGCAGTACAGAGTTAAGTTTGCTTTTCATCTTTCTGAGCAAAAATTGATTGCATTTGCAGATAAGCACCTAAATGAGAGAGAAGTGCATTAAGACAATAACAGAAGTAATCAAATTTCAAACTTTCTAATTAAACCTCTTTTTCCTGCAGAAGGTTATTGGGAATTCAACACTAGCCTTGGTTCACATGATAGAACAATGGGAAAATTTTCCGAATGGTTGAACGCTAACCCTGACAAGTGTGGAGAGCCAACTACAATACATTATATGGTAGCATAACCTGCCACCCACGTTGCTGAGAGAACAGCTTTCAAACACATGCACCGAGCTGTAAAACCACAAAATCCCTTATTACACATTGTCCCTTACTTAAGGTGAAATACACTATTCCCCCCCTCCTCCTTTCACAAATCTTGGTGGTTTTTTTTAAACCTTCATCTCTGAAGTTTATTTAGCAGCTAACTAGACCGTTTTTCAGACTTTATTTTCCAAATGCCATTTTTCCTGTTTTGTTTTCTAACCAAAATAAAATCATGTTTTTATAGTACACAGTGAAGCCTGTTGTGTCTTTCACTGTTGCTGTTTTTTTTAAATACTACTTCCACCTGTGTGACATTATCCAAACTTTTGAAAGGAAATGTCTGATATATGACTAATTCACTTGTGAAGACTTATTTCTGGAGTGAAATATTTTCCTTTTTTTAATGGGAAGATACATGACTCATCACTGGGTAAAGTAAAAAAATGGTTCCATCGTGCTTTTGATTGGAAGACCAGATATTCTGATATTTACTGTGATTCTTTTCCACTGTTATGCAATCCGAATATATTCAAAAAGATAAACTGCCACAGCCTGTGTGGTTATAGACACTGGCATTCATGGAAGTCAACCATTGCTGCAGAATGACAAACACACTCCACCCTCATTACAACATGCTGTGGTTACCAGCCAAACACCTTCGCCTTTTCTGAAAAGGCTACATTATAATAAAAGCAGACCAGCAAAACAAATCACACAAGGGGACCCAAGGGATGGTAAAAGTAGTAACAATTGGTAGAAAACATAACTCTGAATATGGAAAGTGAACTACTTAACAATTTGAGGAATGCATACAGCCTCATGCTGCAAAAAGAGCCCACTGAAAACTGCTGGTACGTACAACTTTCTTGGTTAATGACTCCCCCCTCCTGCCCCCTCCCACTGCACATGTCTGCTGCCTGAATCATTGCATTCCAAGATAGTTAGAGGATATACACAGTTTCTTCAGGGGTTTGCAGTTGCAGCTTTGCTGGCAATGGGAATTTTATTTGCAAGTGTTTCTATTCTACTGACAAGGTCAATTAGTCCAACGAACTATTGGTTGTTCTGTCTGATAGCTCTGTGTATTTATTCAAGCAAGCACTTTTATAACCCACAATTGAATGCAGACAGTTACCCTTGTAAACACGACTGTCCACAGGGATTTTCACTACATTTTGAGCATGTAAAAGAAAAACATGCTTTTCTTCCCTCAGCCTGATAGCACGTAAGTTTGATTACAACTTGGAAATTTCAGGGAGTGAAGGGCATGGGGGCTACTGTTTTAGATAGATATGATCTACTGTACATCAATATACATATTTGGACCAATTCCTAGGAGCTAAAGAACACTGATATTTGATCTCTCCCAGAGCTCCGAAATTTTGGTAATGCTATCAGAGGGAGACAGATCAGCATCTCTGCTCTATCCAGGCATTAGAAAGAAAAAGCCATGGTTTAAAAGAAACAAAGCTATATGTAGCTCTAAGGGCTAAAGGCTACATAAAATGTTTTCACAAAAGCCAAAAGCACAATATGTACATGTGTGTGTCTGTGTAAACCAGGTGCAGAAGTTGGTAGAGTTAAAAATAAAATTAGGACAAAACCCCAAGACTATTCCACAGCTCTAGCTAGAATTTTTGTACATGAGCAGCATGGCCATGCCACTGGCAACATCTGCAGAGGAGAAAAGTGACAGCCCCTACTCTCATGAACTTTTATTAACACATACATGTGCTCCCTTCACCATACATGTACTGCCTTCATAACAGTATCTTCTTGTGAAGAAGAGATTCTTCATTTTTACTAATTAGGAATGCTAAAGGGGTTCATCTATTGGTACACTGATCTTCATCACTGAAGTCTTCCCTGAATAAATCTTTCAGAGAGGGTAGAAGGTAAGAAACCATCCAGGAAAACTCTATATAGAGAAGGTAAGAAACTATCAAGGAAAACCAGCAGTTTTTCACAGCTCTCTTCTACTGCTTTGGGTATTCTGGAGATACTACAAAGATTGAAAAGCCTACTGAAACAATCTGGGAAGTCTGTAGTACAGTAGACAATCACAGAGACAATCAATAAGGAAATATGGATTCCATAAAGCAATAAACTTGGTGAACAACACAGAAGTACACACAGTATATTAAATCTCTAACATCTACCTAACCAATATTAAAGCACCACCAAAATCATACTTTTCTGAAAAATGTCACCAAGAAAAGCAGACTCAGTATAACAAACTGATGAACAAATGGGGAACAATAGGTTTTAAGGACTGTTCCTAATGAGAAGGAACTTTATACTTATGTGTGTATGGTGCTTTTTCTGGGGAGTTTTAAAGTAAATGATACCAGTTCAAGCCAGGCAATCCTACACAGAACTAATTCACTTGAACAAAAAATGTCAAGCAGCTATAATCTGGTACTAAAATGAACAACACAATTGCAAGTTTCAGTCAGGTCTAAACTGGACACAACTCAATGTGGACTTTGACTTGGGATACTGGTTCAACAGCAGAGATAACCTGCACAGACTACAAACAAACCACTTCACTTTCCTACAAGATGATTACTATCCTACAACAGTAGTATTATCCAACAAACTTCAAAAGAGTGCCAGAGAATATGCTCACCTAATACGCTCTGTACCATTCTACATCTGCTGTAAGGCCACAAGTCTACCCCTGTTGTTTTTTTAAAATACTAATATAAAAAGTTCAAACATCTGACTCTTTCGCCTTCACACACAGAGCACTGCCTGCAACCTGCTCATGGTCCAGCAGAGAAAGGACTGGAATTTGTTTACAGTATTGTAATTAGAATACAGTAGTGAAAGCTTGCATTAAAGCCAATGAAAGATTCCCCCATCATGTTTGAGGACAGTTTACCTGCACTGATAACATACAGTTTTAAAAATCTGAATTTTTAAGCCACTGGTACCAGGAAGATTTTTACATAAGTAAAATACTTAACAAACAATAAATCTCTTCAAATCCTCCTACTAGAACTTCATGCACAGAAAAGAGATGAAACAATGTAATCAAACACTTGCTATAGGAAGAGAAGGTGGCAGTGTGACCTTATTGTGGCCTTCCAGCACCTAAGGGAGCCTTTAAGAAAGAGAGACATTTTACAAGGACATGTAGTGATAGGACAAGGAGGAACAGCTTTAAACTGAAGTTTAGATTAGATATTAGGAAGAAATTCTTTACTGTGAGGGTGGTGACTTTCCAATTTCTTTTCCACAGCAGAACTTAAATGAATAATCACGAGAAAGGTTGTAACTGCAGGAGAGGCTTTCACACATATGTAACACTCAGTGCTTCAAACAGTTCCTAGGCTCTCTGTACTTGAGTTCCCTCAAGGAAAGCTCTGTACTTCATCAACTTGCTGCTTTCCACAGAAGCTGTTGCCATATTGTTTCACATGGCTTTTCCTATACTTCAGAAAGTAAAGTCAGACTGACAGTATTAAAAATACAGGGCCTCTTTAAGGTTCCCTTGCCTAATTGGGCCCTTCTGTGGCAAGAAAAGGTTCCTTCATAGATTTGTTTCTGAATGCTCAAATACAAAAAAAAAAATATCTTCTACATGCAACACATACCACAGCATAAAAACCATGTTTAGTTTTCTTCTACAGAAGAGATGCTTATTTCTCTTAAAATATAATTTCATAGCAAGGTAAGATAAAAATGCTTAACAATTTTATAGTGTGTGGGCCAAAATAATCTTCCACTGCTCTACTAGCTCTACTGTGGACCTCCCTATCTGTATACACACACCTCATGTGCACAACAGGCTACTTCAATAACTGCATTTCTCATGACTGCACAGTAAGCTCTGCTCTAATGTATTACCATTCCACAGTATAAAAGGGCAGGAAAATTGTAATCCTGTTCATAATTTCCACAGCTTGAAGCACTGAAATAACTAATACATTAGTTATTTCCATAAGCGTATGAATGATGAAAAGGTCATATCACCTACAGTGATGATGATATTGGCAGGGAACAGTGATGTTACCTCATTTAATTTGCCTTCTTTTTGTAAAGATGAGTTCATGTGAACATCCCAGTTGGGGATTCACAAAATATCCACTGCTGGAAGGTGGAAATATGTACAGGGTACCAACTGCATCAAATGGAAATAACCCTGCTTCCAAAATTTGATTGCTACCCTTGACAACAATCACAAGGCTTGATAAGTAACCAATACCAGTGGAGCATTCTACTCCCCTGCTTTGCAGATTTCCAATACCAGTGCATTGTAGATGTAAGGAACAGGTCCTGTGTGCATCCTGATGAAACAAATCCATACTCAGCCAGCATTAACAGGAAGATAACAATCAAAATTAACAACTTGTGTGATGATTGTATCTATGGAGCATCCTAGAGACAGACAGGAAAGCCTACAGACTGAAATTCTATAAAACCAAAGTTTACTCAGTCTTAGCATCAGGAGTAGTTTGCAGAAAGCAGACTATTTTTAATTGACATTCTAAACCCAAGGAATAATTAGGGGTCATAAATGCCTCTTTTCTTGAATGGAAGAAAGAACACAGAGGAATGGTTTCTAACCAAAGTACCTGAAGCCTAGTCAGGAATCTAAAGGAGTAACAACTCAGTATTCCACCTTCAGTGGCAAGCAGTTTAAAATGCACCTTAGAGATGTTTGATTAGAGACTCACAAGAATACATTTTCTTGACTGAGTACCTTGCAACAGCCTTATGACAAGCTAGCATGTCCTCGCTCCTCAGGATCTAAATTTACTCCACGTACAGGAAACAGGTGAAGATTGCTCATTGCTGGATTTCAGAAAACGTCTGGCTAAGTCCAACCTCTGCACTACTGTCACTGCAGGAGTAAAGGCATTGCAGTAGGGTCACTCTTCCTTAACTATCTCTTGGAAAAGCTCCCCAGCTTGGGCATTCCTCCAGTTGGTAATTCCTCTCTCTAGTGCAGAATTTCTTCAGTGAAGGAGGAGCCCTGTCCGTGGTGCTCAGTCACAACCCCACACCACCACGGAGGCTGCTGTGCTTGCACCTGGTTACAAAACACCAGGCAAGGCCAAAAGGGACAGAAAACAAACTGAAAACAAATCAGACAGCAATCCAAAGGAAAAGCAAACAAACAAAAAACCCCAACAAAAACCTAAAACAAAGGCCTCTCACTGTTGCCATCAAAGATGTATTAAGATTACAGGGCTTTCACCTGAGTCTACGTTACAGGCTGACAGCAGAAACCACTGTAACTACGAGGCGTGTGTGTATATATATATATTATATATGGATAGAGACTATACTCTGAAATACTATGTGCACTTAGCATCAAAACATTTAATATTCTCAGAGCAAGATGAACTGCTGAAGATCTAAATGTCTCAGAGAAGTACAAATGCAATAAGCAGGTGAGCATCACTTGAAGAGACCAAAGATCTCTCACAGACAGTACTTCACTCATATCCTTTGCAGTGGGTTATTTTCATATCATGAAAAAGTGTAATAACTTAAATCCTGAGGAATCTGGATGCTGTTCCAAAACTGCCTCTACAGACTATCTTGTCCATTCAGACTGTTTGTACCATCATGTGGGAAAACTCTATGACTGGAAATGAGAAAACATTTGCTCTCCAAGCCTGACAGCTGTGACACAAACGCACTTAAGTCATAGGAGAAGGCTGACTGCACACACCTTAACTGCAGTGAGGAAGGAAATAGTCCTGCCAGATTGTGAGGCTGTTCCTGTCACAATCCCTTACAATGGGGTATAAACAAGGGGGAAGAATTATTCAGAAAATAATTTCATCTTAGGTTCCAAAAAAGATACACCTACATACTAGAACACAAACTAACGCTAATCTTACATTTGTGACAAAATTTAGCCTAACAGCATATTGCATTGTGTTGAAAATTAGACCATTAGGAAAGAAAACACATTCATTAGACACTATGAGTTGGGCAAGCATCCATGGAAAAATATAAAATGCTTTAGCCTGATTTTCCACCCAGTTAATCAGTACTGAAGCCAATGGAATAATTGTATAATTAAGCAGATTTCTGTAAAGAGCTCATAACAGTTCACACTGCTTTAATAACCTCCCCATGTGTCAGAGAAGTTGAAGAAAGGAGAAAGTTTCAGGACTGAAGGAAAATTTAAGAAATAGTATCAAGCAGTTCAGGAAATATGAAAATTGATAGCAACATGTATCATGGTGATGACAGTCACAAGCATTTTACAGCATCAAAGTATTGTATCTCATTAATAAGAAGTGTGACCGTATTTTCTCCTAAATTTGGAAGTAAAAAAAGCACATGAGCATGTGGTATGCATAAGAATTACTGTCATGCATCATACTATAGTCACATTCACATACCATAAAAAAAGCTAGTAACTTGTTTCATTTAGAAGTACCATTTTTAACTATATAAATTTATGCATAGAATCCCGTGTTTAACAAGAAAAGAGCTAAAGAAATACTGCCTGAGACACTGGAGAAAACTAATACACTCGTTATACATTTTATTGCTTTATAGATCTTTAATATGTTAATAACACACATACCCTCAAGAGTGGGAGTCTACCACTGCACGACAAACTTAGGCAGCTATATGTATAGTGCTGTACTAAGCATGATTACAAAAAGGATAATAATCACTTAGTTATTGAAAGGGCAAATAAAAGAGCAAAAATCAAACCGATCATTAAGGACAACAATGACATCTAGTGGACACTCGGGAAACTGACCCCCAGCCTAGCAGGGAGAAGATTCAGCAGCCGTTCTTCATATACTGTGCAATTCCCAAATTGCTACGATACAATTAGGAAGATTGAAAGGCAGAATTTGCCGCTGATGAAAGTCAAAATAATGTGCTGACTAATTTCTTCCAAAAGAATATTTAATTAATTAAATCAAAGAAAAATAGAACACGTCAAGACCCTTCCATTTAAAATTTAGGATAAAAGTGTAAGTCAAAACATGTATGTTGAGAGAACATCACAAATCATTAAAAGGATATATAATGCTAACAGACATCTCTACTACGCTTTTTTTACTCCCACACCATCTACAACCTTCTACTCACAACTTGCTGTTGGGACTTTGAATTGTTGGGACCAAAAACCACAGTGAAAACAATAAAAATCCCAGAAGTAAAAATTCAAGCTACCATTTAGCACCACCCTCTTCTCATCATCCCAATCCTTCTGTTATTGTAATACCTGCCATATAAGGCTGGTAGGTTAAACATTCCCAAAATACCAGCCAGTAACTGCTGAGCTCCAGAGAAGAGGAATTTGAAACATGAGGCTACCCTGCATGAGCAAAATACCTGCTTATGAGTAACCTGATCAGTTTCCAAGGTGGACTTCTACCATGATCATAGACAATTTCAAATCTGCTTTTACTGTTAACCAAAAGGTAAGCAAAACTAAGCACTTAAAGCAACTCAAATCTTATCCCAGTTCTGGCTAGAAGCTTCACCATAAAAAAATACTAGATTTGATTATTTTATAAATAAAAACACTAACAAAACACTCCAACTCTGTCTCATTCAGTCTTAAGCATATCTGCAGATCTGAAAATTGGATTTTGCGTCATATTGTTAAAAAACTGCATCCCATTCAAAATTTTTACATGTCAGTGACTGTCCAGTATTAAAAAGATTAAAAACTATACTCAAAAGTAAAACTTAATTTATGAACATATTCAATTATAATGACATTTAGTAAAAGAGTCTGATAAAAAAAAAAAAACAGAAACCAGTCTACAAAATTTACTCAACAAAAACTAAAAGTAAACATCAAATAAACCCAGCCATCTTCCCCCTTCAAACACAATGCCACATTTTACCTCCAGAAACCACTTTATTACATCAGATGTCCTAACAAGAGAGAACTGCCTTAAGACAGAAAGCAAAGCATCATTGACCTACCCGGATTTCCTGGAGATTATGAAAATTATTTCCTACTCTGACAGAGATTTTGCTTGGAGTGTAACTTTCATCAGATTTGTAGTCTGCATAAATACACAAGGTCTTCACTGTTGTTTTTCTTCTGCAAGAAGCAAAACAAGCTATGTAAGCATCATAAAGAAAAATATTCAGGATGAGTTTGTTGCTAGCTTGCCATAACTAAGGATTTAAAGGAAAATGAATATAAGTGTGCCTAGCGATTCATAAGAAACTTGCTGTTAAAGAACTAGGTGATTTTGCATTTACATTATACACACAGTTGATTTTCACCATTCTCCTTTGCCTGCCTTCAGAAATGTCAGTATAGCAAGAATCAGATGCCAAATAAACACTTGTAAGTAACGAAGCTTAAGTTTAGCTTTTCAAATATGGCCTCTCTTATTAGGCCAAGGTCTTCTCAAGAAAGTAAACAAAACAAGGTGACAAACATCTCATCTCAAGTTTGGTTAAAGAAAAAGTACTGAAAGCATCCTACACAGGACAGAATAAAAAATAGTTTTCTCCAACTCAGCTGTAAGGTTATACAGGACTACTTTAACAGCAGTCATCTACCCTCCAAATGACACTCAAATACACAAAATCAGGACATAAGTCACCTTACATGAGTAAATGTGATGCTGTCACAATTGACATACCATTAAACATTCCTTTTTGTTGCTTATTTAGGCATTTAGTGATCATAACATTTGAAAATCTCATTTTTATAAATGCTATCTGACTTCTTACCAGTTGGGTAACAGAACTAACCCAGGAGTTCGTGCACTTCCAGAATTCCTGGTGAACAGTAATCCATATAAAGTTACACAAAGCACCCTAACCCATAGAGAGTATATTTTAATACCTAAATTGGATGTTCACCAAATGAGGCTGTGATCCATCTGACTGCCAGTAAGTTTCTAGATTATCATCTCGTAACTGATCCACTCCAAACCCTAAGAAAAAGAAAATGTGATAATCTTGAATATTTCATTTCTGTGATGCAAATGTAGCTTTTCTTCAACTGTTACAAATTAATTTCTCCCAAGTTATAACATATTAGGAAATATTTCTAGATATCCAAGTTGCACCTATGCTTTTCTGACACAAAACTGAAATAAGGGAGTCTGCAAAAGCTCAATACTGTTGAGGTCTGTGGGGTGTGAAACCATGTCAACATGTCCTGGAATTTCAAGTGGTTAAGTAGTCATTCATATTGATTGCCAGAACAATTAACGTTTACACTTTTCCACCTATTCTGTAACTTAACTGCTGAACTAAAGAAAAATCATTAGCAGAGATCATTCATTTGTTATAAAATCTTAGCCAAATGTGACATTTTCAAGTAGTCTCCTGAAATACTGTTTTTTCAAGTTACTAGCTAGAACAAGCAGTAGGTGGCAAAAACAATATTCCTAAAAGTTAATGCCATCACATTTAAAGAAACAACTCCAAATCTGTATTTTCCACTGCCCCATTATCCATCCTTTTACTAATCACATCCTTTTATTGACTGTCCACACTAGTTGCAGTTCTAATACAGCAGCTGAAGTTTAATCTGCAATAACAAATTTCCTTCAGCCTGTTTAAGCAACAAAACCATATGGTATTTTTCTACAATATCCCAGGATATCAGATCAAAGTCATTTAGCCTGGGGATGATATTGTGACATAAAGGGATCACTGACCCTAGGCTGCAGCAATACAGCAGATCAATTCCCAACAGGTATTTCTGAAACAGCAACTCAACCACCCCAAAGGGAAAGAATACAGATTTTCAGATATTTTGAGCAGGCATCACCAACTACACCTCAGGACCATGGGTTCATTTTACTTGCAGGGTTTTAGGGCCACCCTGTAATGGCTAAGCCCACACAAAGTTCAGGCAGAACATTCAGGTCACTCGGCTGCATGGTCATCCTTAGTTAAAAATGGAAGACAGCCAGACAAAATGGCAAAACACAGAAACAAATTACAGAGTGCTGGCTGTGATTCTGCTTACATGGTTTAGTTTGTTCACTGTGCAAGGGAAAAAGAAAAAAATTAATATAAAACAGGTAAGAGTTCTGTTTAGTTCACATGAGACAGATCCTCATAGTAGGATTTCTGATACAGTTATAACTTTCATACTGTATCACATATAGAGAAGGCCAAAATTATTTGTAGTGACTACAGCCTACATTACAGCAGTTTTACTGCTGTGGATGTCTTCCTCCCAAAACATAAATGTACATTCAACTTTATAGATTGTTGTTGTGGTTTTACCTGGCTTACAGGATGAAAGAGACCAAACTGCTTGTGAGCCTATTTCTCTAACAGTACCAGTCCTCTCTAACTGCTTTGGATCAGCACCAGGTGGGGTCTTGTTTGGGGTAGTCATTTCTAGTGAGAAAAAAAAGTGAGTTAGTTGACATATATTTAGCTTGATGGGAAAATTAAAAGATTTTGTTTGTTCACATAGTGAGTTTAATTCTTTGGCCTCACACCTATTATAATAGCCCACAGAATACGTGGTTTATCCATATACACACATAAGCATACATTTTTGCATGCCTGTGGAACTTTTCATTTATATATATAAAGTAATATGTACAAATACATAGAATATATGTGTGTAATATATCTAAGGGGTTCCACATATATGTAAATTTTGTGTCCTTAAGAATTCAACTTATACTTGGAACATTCTTAAGACATTTTACTTGTATCATTCTAATTTATGCACACGGAGTTTGTCGGGGTTTCAGAATTTGGGTTTTACAGTTCTGTTTGGTTTTTAAGTAATTAAAAATGTTGGTTTAAAGGCCAGCAATACAACTTCATTCTCTTCTGCAGTTACAATTAAAAGTTCTCTTAATCTGCTAATTCAGAAACTAGAGCAAGAGATACTTCTCCCTAAAATAGGAAATGGGAGTTTAAACAAATTGTATAATTTGTAGCAATTGGTTATAACCACATTTATTCATGGACCATATCCTTAACTTTATAACTTCATCTGGAATCATTAACTTGTGACTTGCATTGTTCAAGTAATCATACTCAGTCTTAACACCCAGATTATCACCACATACACAACAACTTCATTAAGTTGGGTTTTGGATAGTACAGAGCACATTACTATTTCCTAGGAAGTAGCTTAAAATACTAAAAAAAAAAAAACCATTCCAAAGAAACACAAGTTCCATGAAAAGAACTATATTAAAGCTTAAAATGAAACCTAGAGCACTAAAGAGGGAATTAGAGCTGACCTCTCATCCTTTGCTGACATGCATGACATCATGTCATGCTCTGCTAACCTCAGAGAAAGTCTTCCAGTGCCTCTCCCACAGGAGCAAATAAGGGACTGAGTTAGGCTGGTACCCACAGGATCCAGGCCTCACCCACTACAGAACTGACACAAGGCAGAGACAACATTTTCTATGTACCAATGACTCTGCAGCTAAAAATCCTTTGTGGGACACAGGAAATTCGCATTCTGTAGTGCACCAAACATTTCCTACTGTCCCTTGGGTATTTTTTTTTTAATTTTGCAAACATAAGATTCAACACAGATATTTTACCTGCTTTCTCATATACAAGACTGCAGTCCTAACTACCATAAACAAAACCTGAAGTAATAATTGCATGTGTAGAAAAACCTAAATACTGACAACAGCGAGTGCCACAAAACAAAAGGCTGCAGACAAAACACTTGTTCAAACACTGTCCTCTTAGAAGAGAAGCTGGACATTACACAGCTAATCCGACAGATATCACATATATACTCACAGATATATTAATCCCAATGCCATGTAAATAAAAAAACTTTGGAAAAAAATTACAAAATATCTACTTCACACCTACCTGAAAAACAAACATTTTCCAGAGAATGGTTTGGACTGGTGGAAGGGACCTCCAAAAATCATTTAGTCCAACCCCCATGCTGCACCAAAATTCAAAGTATGTTTATTAAGCATTGGGGAGACTATTTTCCTGGACTTGTGAATTTTAAAGCTCAAATGACTACTCCAACCTCTGTGCAGGCTTTTTTTTTTTTTACTTTTGTGACAATGAACTAAGAGAGGTTGAGTAGCATTCATTTTAGTTCTCAGATTTATATAGACACCAAAAACACTGTTCTTCCGACCTCTAAAAATATACATAGAAAATTCAACCTCACAAAGTAAAGCTAAATTGTTCACTCGTAATTCAAGTGATCACATCTCAAAAACATCATAGAAAACATCTTTTGAGTATTATCACCAGCAAGTCTTGACACTCTTTTGACTTCAAGAGAAAATGAATGAAAAACTCCAAATCCCACCCTTCAGATGCAAGGACTATGCAAACACCCCATCAAAACCCACCAAAGGTAAATCAGAGAAATTATATTTTTCACTCAGATTACATCACAAAGTTGATTACACGTGCTTTTAGAAAAAATTACTGGAATTTTTGAAGTATGCAGAATCCCTTAAGACAATGATGTTGAGATTTCTTACAAGCTTCAGCACACACAGCAAAGTTCTAAACAACTTACTAATGCAAGACTTGTATTGCACTGGTTCTCAAAAGTGTGAGGCATTACATTTTGGGGGTCTGAAACATACAGCAAGAAACACCATTCAAGTTTCCTACTGTTTTAAACTGAGCTTGTTTCTTTCTAACGGGCAAAGTTGCTCAAATCCCAAAATTTCAACTCCAAACCACCGCTGGCAAATAAATCAGTCACATATTGTGTGCTAGTGATGAGAAAGACTGAAAATTTTCAATGGTTGAACAAAATGAATCAGATTTTCATGACAGAACTCTTGCTCAAGAACAACACATTCTGAGTAGCTTTGCTGAAGCTCCCAAGTACTCTCAGAACTTTAAAACCTGAAAGTTGATAGAAGTACTAAGTAAAAGTAGTGCAGCAACAGGCCAGCTCACTCAAGTAACACTTCTGGACATTTTACTAGCAGAAGTAAAAGTACCTCATTTTAAATGAGACACAAATACTTAGCTCTGAAAGGAATTTCAGCCACCTAATAAAATTTTTCTTTGCTTTTTCAGGCTGTGTAAAAACAACTAATTTTTCTAGAAGCCCTTCTCCTTGACATGTGCTGAAAAATGGAAAGACACACTGTATCTTTAGAAGCATTGACTGGAAACATCTCTGATTTTCCAATTCAGTTATTCCAAAATAACTATAAACAGGCTGCTGTTTCCTTATTAACAGTGTGAACATATGAATGTCTTTATGACATGATCAAGGCCACACTTTCATTTTGCCATTTTCCACTCTGTGTTTTGCACATCCTTTGATCAAGACAAAGCAGCAGCCTTTCCCCTCCCTCCTTGAACCCTTTATCCCTCATCTTCCTCAGAGAAGTTCACTCTTTTCTGGAAAACATCCCATCCCTGTGAAATAACAGCCAATTGAAGATGCTTTAGCAAGCACAGTTTATAAACAGAGTGAAATGGATTTCAATGGTTGGACAGCCTGCCTTTCCCAACCAAACCAGCCAGGTTGTTCTCACAGTACCAGTAGGAGACACCTTTAAAAGGTGCACACCCGGAAGCAAACCCTTCTGTAAGCACACAACACACCCAAGAGGAGACACTGAAGGATACATCATGGGCCTTTCCTACTAAAGCTCCATAAAAACCCAGGCTCAAGGAAACTTGCAGATTCCAAAGCAGTTTTCCCCTATTAAAACTTGTAATTCCACCAGAACTGTTTAAACACACACCTGTAAAGGCCTTTGAGAGACCAGACTGTGCCCAAGAGATGTCTGTCCAGACATTTACTTCTCCAGCAAGAGATCTGTGGACAGCCAGCTTCAGGTTTCATCAACCTAAAAGCTAAATGTTTTCCTTTAGCATCCAAACCAAGTATCACCTTCTAAAAACAAGCATCTCTTGCTCCACAGAGAACTCAAAGACTTGTTAATCACTGGTCTTTACTTAGCAACCCTTTCATTGATGAGAGGGCACTCATCAAATTTGCTCTTAGTTTCTTCCTTTCTAGAGTGTCTGTGCCTTTCAAGGTCCCCTCACAAGGTTTTATAAACCAAATATTCTTGCAGAGTCTAGGTATCCAGTACTATTGTCTAAAAAAGTAACCAGACCATTTTAGCTAAGGTCCTTTTTCAGCAATCACTTCCCTTGTCTTTATTTTGACTCACACCTGTTAATGTGACAAAGCAACACCTGGTTAGGTAAAAGAAAATAATTCTCAATTAATATCTGTTTTACTATGCACTACAGTGCTCAAATGCAGTACAAATACCCAGTATTTTTTGGGATACTGTTTGCTGTTCACTGACACTCTTTCCACTAATCAGGCCTTTGATTTTTTTCGTTCCTGTGTTCTGTTCCTCCCTCAGTTCTTGTTAACTGAGCTAAGTTACATGATTTCCAACCTGCTACCAGTCTTCTCAAGATGGTTTTTAATTCGAACCCTGAGCTGTACAGGGCTTGCAATCCTTCCAGTTTTGTGTTCGACACTACAGGAAATAGTGAAAATACACTCAAAACTGAACTCTCCAGGAGCTTGTTTCATGACACCCTTGCCTAAAAGTGAGTTTTTTAAAAGCCAGCTTCAAAAGCCCTTAAAAAAATATCTGTAAAAAGAATTATTTTTAGAGCACACTTCAGTAGCTTGAACAATGGCAGAAATCCTGCAAAACTCAAGAAAGACTCCTCATATTCCTTCCTTATTAAGTGCATTGGCTACTGTAAAAAAAAGTTAGATCTAGACTACTCAACAAACCACACTAGAATATTTCCTGTGTGCACACTGATTTCAATTGTTCTCTACTTACTGACTGATTCCCTTCCCAAACCACCTCCTCAGAATCCTTCAGGGGATCAGAGCTCATCTGGCTTTTCTCTTTTTTTTTTTTTCCTTTAAGAAGTATTACTCTGATTGCATTCCAATAATGTAATTTTATTCTATTTTAGCAAATATCTGACTATAGCCTTTCCAGGAAAACTGAACAAAGGCTCCACTGACTACCTCAACATTTTTGCAACATCCATAAGACTGTTTTTCCTGTTTTTAACAGAAGGGAATTTCATACCTCAGATTCCGTGATTTTCTTAACTGCACTACTCATTTTACCTCACAAGTTCTTGTTCCTGCTCTCATTTTCTTTGGCCAGAGCCCTGATGGTCTAAGGCCTTTAGAAATCTCAAGATATATCGGAAAACCAGACTCTCACTATGCTTCCTATTTTTTACTCAGATGGAAGATTAAACATTCAAATTAATAATGTTTAACTAATATTTAATAATGATAGTAAGGATTCAGCAGCACCCTATTTCAATTAGCTCACCTTTACATTTGATCCCTCAGATTATTCTCTCAATACAATTTTAATAAACTTATTATTTTTACCCTGCCTTCAGTGCATTGCTTTAAGGCTATTAACGAAAATTACTAGTCTTTCATTGTCACAAATATATTTCACTAAAAACAAAGATAACTAAGAGAATTATATAAGCAATTTTCTACATGTATTCCTAATCAATCTAAAAAAATACTTCTTTTAAAATATATTTTTGCGAAAGCCCAGACTTCCAAAGGTACCTGGTAAGGTTACAAGCTGTTCCTTAAAGGAGGCGAGCACACCTTTAAAAGGAGTGTAAAGTGTAAATATTAGGTGGAAACCCAGGGCAAGGAGAGGATGAAGCCGCTTTGAAAAACCAACTTGTAGCCGTCCCCCCACGACTTGTTTGTGGGGCTTTCAATTAACATTAATTATATTAATTATAACAACTATAAATAAATATAATGAAAATTAACCAGGTTTACAACACTGTACTGCGGCCGTGTCCCCCAGGCCTACAAACCGCTTTAGTATGGGAAATAAAGCAGCAGCAAGCACCTACTCACGGCACACACCGGCCCCGCCGCATCCCCAGACCGGGCTCCGCTCTCTGGCCGCGGGGGCGATGCGAGACCCCGCACGCTCCGCGGGAGGGACCGGCTGGGCAGCCCCCGAACACGCCACCTCAGCCAGCCGAGCTCCTGCCTGAGCTGGACCTTCTTCTTCTTCTTGCTCCTCCTCCTCCTCCTTTTTCCCTCATACCCCCAGTAAAGCCGCAGCTCCCACCTTTCCCCCCTGATCCCGCCGGGAGCCGCCGCAGCGCAGGGCGGAGGGGCCG